>JAVDPK010000930.1:148296-180416 GCA_034780415.1 Cichlasoma orientale | reverse complement strand
CTGACATCATTTTGTTTATAGGTTCTCTTATTCTGTCTATAATTTTCTCTCATTCAGAGTTATCGCTTCACTCCGTGTGTAAAAGGAAAGGAAACCACACACACACACACACACACACACACACACACACACACTGGCATTTTGGTTTGGCTATCTTTGTGAGGACATTCTTTGGCATTAATGCAGTCCCAGTTTATTCTACACAGCTAGGTACCAAACCCCATAACCTTAGTGTGAACCCAGATCCTAACCCTCAAACAGGCCTGTGACACAGCTGTGCATTTTTTAATTGTATTTATTTATACATTCATGTTGATTCATCAAAAGGTTTTTGAGAAAGCTGCAACCCACCATCTGCGTGCTCTGCGGAGACATGTTCTGAGCACAATCACATCCTTATAGCCATCCACTTAATGATTGCATGTGATTGGTTTAGGAGACGTCTGCAAATTGCAGCTGCAAAAAAAAACACCTTCGTTACAGTCTCTGTGAAAAGGAAGTGCAATTAAACGCATCCATTTTATTCCTCTGACTTTTCATTGTTTAGCACCCCGCAGACTGAGCCAGTAATACGTCCCTCCCAGCTACTGCCACAGATCATCAAACACTCACGTTTAATCAAACCAGTCCTGAGGTGCAGCCTTTTCTTTGAGAAATCAGATTTGTGGAACAGTCTGCACATATTTTTCTAAGACTTCTCAAACAGGTTTGGTTCCCTCTCTTATAGTTTTATGTTTTGTTGTTTTTCGAGGGTTACGGGCTGTTAATAATGTTATAAAGGTGGAATAAATCATAATTGGATCCAATGCATGTCACCCACGCTTCCCCCCTCCCTCCACGCTGCTGTTAGAAAGTTTGTGCAAACTGGGAACAAATAATAATAATAATAATAATAATAATAATAATTGTAGCTCACTGGCTGCCCCGATGAAAAGCCACGATAAGCTCCAACAAACCTGCTGCTGTTTTTGCTTCTGTTTCACTGCTGCTGGGTTTCCTCAGCTCCGCTCGATTTTTTTTAAAATCTTACTTTCCCGTGCCTCATATTATTTGTAACCACTGAGTTAAGAGCATTTCATCTATGTACAGTAGCCTCAGCGGGTAAATACAATATGTGCAGCTTGCAGTACTGTTAGAATTAAATTGAAGGATTATTGGGGAGGTTTTCCTGCAGGGAAGGGAATTATTTTTCCAAACAGACGGACGCCAGATGTTGTTAGTTCCCCTGTGAGTGAGTTTGAACTTTAATAAGTTTACCTTATAAACTAACAAGTGCGGTTTGCATATTTGGGTGTGCTCACTCATGCAGTGCTGTAAGTCTAAATCAGTTGGCTTGGTTTCCCAGCTGGAGAACCAGGACTCGGTTCTCACCCTGCTGAGACAGACGGAGTCTGAACTGAGCCTCATGATGCTGGATGCCATGCGCACCCAGGAGGACCCGCTCCAGAGACAGCGCCTCCTAGTGGAGGAGGAGAGGCTCAAATACCTAAACCAGGAGGAGCTGCTCATCCAACAGCTGCAGTGAGTCCAGAGGACATTTGATTTTATGCAACAAGCGCAGTAAATAGAGTCATTTCTCTCGCTTGGTTTGGTGAAGCACACAAAGACTAACAGTTTCTAATGTTTCCAGCTGTTTGTTCCAATAGTTTCCTGGTATGTTTAGCTCAAATTTGTCTTCTGGTTAGAGTTTGACTCGACAGTTTTTCCTTTACATTCATCTGCCAAAGGATGCTACTGTCAGCTCATTTGAAACCTGACTGAAGGCATGTTCATGCTCAAGCATAGTTTGGGACTATTCTGTAAATGCTTTGGAAGTCAGTGGCATTCCATTACTCTTAAAATTTGCAGGGCATGCACAATGACCTTCCGCTTCATATGAAATGATTTTAATGTGAACCTGAAGAGAATTGTTAAACTTCCAAAATGGCAAAAGGCATTTACATATTTCGAAAGCTCACATTTTTAACCTGTGCATGCTGAACCACGCTCAGTACTGAGTGGCATGACCGTGTCCTTCACAGCGACCTGGAGAAGTCTGTGGAGGAGCTGCAGAGGAACTCGTCTGTGAACCATGGGCTCGTGACAGAGCAGGACGTGGAGCAGAAGAGCAAAGAGCTGAGGATGCTGGGGGAGACGCTCACTGAGCTCAAAAGTAAATGCTGTCATGACCAAATCTGTGATGTTTTGTTTGTGATGAAGAGTATCCAGACAGACTCGCTGTTCTCTGAGTGTTTGACCCTTTGAAATCCTGTTGAATAGTTTAGTAGTCGCTGTAAGCAGCTGTTGAATATGTAGCCGGAGGATCAGGATGTGCTAATCAGGAGGCACTTCCCTAACTCCTCGAGTGTTTGACCCCTCAACCCCTCGCCCTTTCGTGTTACCTCTCTGTGTCTGAGTCTTTGATCCCTCCTCTTGTTAAGTGATGATGTTTCCGGAGCCGAGCGTTTCCTGCGTTGGATGAAGCTCTCGTGTTTTTTTTTAAATGCGCTGCGGTGCTTTATCTCTTGTTTTATTAACATCAAACAAGCCCCTCAGAAATTTCCAGTCATTCCTGGCCTCTCCAGCTTTCTACTAGCGCCATTCATGTGCAGCATCGAGACTATTTCATAACAAGTAATCCAAACCACACAGCAGCATATTAATGACCAGTCTCGTGGTGTGGATGGATCATCTCAGAAGTTCTCTTGGCTGACGTTTGGTCCATTTTCAGTGTCTTCTTCCTGCCACAGGATGGCGCTTATTGCAGCTTGCTGGAAACCTTCAACAACAACTTTTACTGACAGCAATATAATCCTCATCCTCACACGTCTTCCCTGTGCTAATGTATCTATATTAGCCCAACTATATGAGGCACTGTTAGCATCACTGTCTCACAGCAAGAAGGTCCCTGGTTCGAATCTCTGCTCGTTCTCCCGGTGCCTGCCTGGGTTCTTCCCTCCATGTCAGATTTATTGGTGAGGGTCATTCACTAACCCTCCAAATGCTGCCAGTATTTATTGTTACATCGTTGTTTACATCTTCTTCAGATGTTAACTAGCTGCATACAGTAACTCACTGCTTTCTTCTAACTCTGCTAATTCATGAAGCCATTGGAATGGAGTCCAAGAAAGGTCAAAGGTCAAGGTCATATGGTTAAAACTTTACGTTAACACGATGGCCGTGTTTCGCCGCAGTAGGCGGTGCTCTTGTTACAAATGTCAAAACACTGCTAATCATCAAACCTCCCCACGTACTGTACTGTAGTTTTAGGTCATAGTTCAGGTGCTGACACTGCTAAAATACTACATTTGTCCATTTTTATGTTAGGCAAACATGCAGATTAATATTTATGAGTATTATTGCACTTTAATTAATAGTCACGCAGTTCCAGTTTAGCCTCTTTTCCTGCTGCTTTGACCTGTGTACCTCTCTCTCTCTGTCCTGAATGTTAATGAGCAATTCTCTGTGGGGCTCATTATTAGATTGTGGCGACTAGTATACCCACCTGGATCCTGCAAGTTTAACATTATCCTTTGATCCGCTGTTTTATCAATAATATATACGTATATATTTATTTCCAATCAGGTAGTCTTATTGTGAAAGGACCCAATATGTTGACAGACAGTGAAATAAAAGAATCAAAATAAGGAAGAGATGAGCCCAGTGAGACTTTAACATGGGCAGAAACTGCAAACCGCATCTTTCCATCAATATTGTGTCAGTGCAGCAAATGCTGCTCTGCTGAGGGCCACTCACACGTCTTCTTTTGGTCCCGCTGGACTTCACGTCACCATTGGACAAATATTTTTCAGTGGATTTCAGCGAGTTTCTCCAGAGGCATTAAACCTCCCCTCGAGCTCCCACCTGGCCTCCAGATTGCTCTGCATCTAGGAACAGTGGCTGCCAAGAAAATGATTCTTTAGAGCCTATTACCTCTCCACCTACCTTTGCACACTGGATTAAAGAGTTATACAAATGGAAGAATTACAAATGTGTAAACCAGATACTCGGGGTAGATTTAACCAGAAATGGGAAGCTTTTCTTCAACAATATCATATTACCCCTCACAAGCAGTGATCTCGACTTTCCTCTCAGCCCACAGGATTCGGATTTTGTTGATATATTTTGGTTGCGCTCTTGGTTATGTTTTCTTAATGTCAGTACCGCCGTGGCAGTTGGATCATCTTCAGTACCCTGTGTGTTCGGCAGCCTCTTGTTCATTCTTTGTGTTTGCGTATGTAGTGGCAAAACAAAAATCAATAAATAAAAACATCGGTGGGAAAAGAACAAAGGAGGAAAGTAAAATCCCAGAAAACCACATGAGGAAGTAACCTTCAAAATAAAGTGAGAGGGATCAAAATAAAACACACAGACAGCAAAGACTCAGACGGGAACACAGGAAGATACCGGTAAAACAAGAAGTGAGGATAACACAAATAATAAAAGAATCAATATTCAAAAAGAAAAAAGGAACTAAGTGTTATAAGAACAGAACCATGGATAAAAAAAAAAGGGCAACCTTTTTAACACTGCTTCAACCACATCAATTTTCTTAACTGCTTACAGGTGGAGAGCTACATGTATTTTGTCTTTTCAGCATTTCAAGTCTCTGCTACCTTTCTCACCTGCACACACACACCCAGAAAACACACATAAGTACGAAGACGAAAGGGGAAAAAAAAACGTACAAAACAAAAAGCCATGGCCCAGGATAGACCCCTGTGGCAGCCAATTTATGCTGATTTGAATGGCAGGTAAAATCCTTCAAGCATCCTTGTCTCCAGCATTTCAGACGTTAGTGCACGCCCAGCATGTCCTTATTTCTCATTTAGGTGACCCCTGCTGAGCCCTCCCCATAGGAGCCATGTGGATATGACAGGAAAATCCTGGGTGACAGAAGCAGCATCCTGTCTTCCCTTTGTGTCCTGTTCCCTGTAATCCACCCCCTCTCGCTGTCCTCCTTACCGTCCTTGCTTTCTGCTTTCATTCTTTCTCACAACAACATTTCAACATATCTCTCTGACACACCACTTTTTTGCTTTCACTGATCCCCTTTTCCCTTCCCTTCGCTCCCCCTCCCTCCCCCTCCAACTGCAGACCAGTTTCCGAGCCTGCAGAGTAAGATGCGGGTGGTGCTGAGAGTGGAGGTGGAGGCTGTGAAGTTCCTGAAAGAGGAGCCCCACCGTCTGGATGCCCTGCTGAAACGCTGCAACACCATGACTGATGCTCTCAGCACGCTGCGCAGGTACTCAAATCAAAAGCTCACGTAACACATTTTCTCCTTGTTTTAAATCAAACCACACACTCAGTCATCGCTCTTTAAATAATATGGTTCTCTCACCGGATGCGTTGCCTTGGAGCTGGGAGACCTGGAAGAGTGTGGTGAAATTTCTGAGCACACTGTGTAAGTGCAGCTGAGAATATAATCCTGAATAGGACACCAGCAAAACTTTAATCAGGTAAGGTTTTAGATTTTTATGGGTCTGTTCCTGCAAACATCCTAAAGGAAGATAAAGCAGGATGTGCTTCAGGATGTGGATAGCTTGTGATTGATAAGTTGCTACTTTAAGAGCGGGCAGTGTCCTCGTTTCTCAGCCAAATCCAGCGGACAGCCTTGAGGCATCAACAGGGGGAACTTTGCAAACCAAGTGACCCATCTTTTATATACAGTCTATGACCCAAACAAGTTAGCCCCTTGTGATGTCACCAAGTGCTCCAATCTGGCTGGCGACCTGCACAGGGTGTACCCTCCCTCTATGACAGCTGGGATAGGCTCCAGTCCCCCCGCAACCCTGAAAAGAATAAGCAGAGGATGGATGGATGGATGGGTGGGTGGATGGATGGATGGATGGGCTTCTCCCACATCTGTTGTTTTACAGGCAGTAACCTGGTAATTGTGATGGATCATGAGCCACTATGTCGGTCATTGTTTTATCTAGTTTGCAAGCACAGGACTGAAGGGGGCCCAGCAGACACAAGTTTGGGAACAGCTGCTTTAACCTGCAAAGGCCTGTGCAGTGGGCTATGAAGCTAAGAGCTAATCTTGAGTCACATATGTCATTGATCCAGGACTGAAGAAAAGGATTCATGTTGAATGTTGAATCAGTATTCCTGAGAACATCAGAGGAAGTTGACGGGCTCAGCGGTCTCTTCTTCTCACTGTTGGTTTTTCTGCTGCGGTTAATGAAGAAGTGTTCTGGTCAATGCGTTCATCAGACGGCGTGCCAGAGAGATAATCATTTCATCAAAGCATGCTGTTAGAGCTGTTATGTAGTCCTCCTCATACAGCGTCTTTGCTTTTTGTTTTCTACATCAGGTTTTTTCTACAAAAAACTTTTTTTTAAATTTAAGAACAGAAATCAAAGTTAAAATCTCTCAAATTAAGTCATCTGAATCCTGTAAAGGGCATCAAAGATCTGGTGAGAGGAAGGATAGTTTGAACTTTAATGTAAGATCAGTAAGATTGAAATATGTTGCAAAGTATTTTTTTTAGCTGTGTCGCCTTCCTTCAGGATGATATTGGATGTTTCCAGTTCCTCGTGTGCAGTAATTCAATCATCCACGTGATGAGTAATATATCACTTACCCTCAGTGTTGATCTGCAGCGAGGTTTGTTTTCATTATCTTATCCTGCATCACACTAGGTTTAAAAAGCAGTCTGATTCAGACTGAAAATCTCTTCTTGAAGAAGGCAGCAAACATTTTTACATTTATAGACACAAACAGACAAATAAATCACCCGGAACAAACGACCCCGGGAACGCACCGGGCGCAGCTGTGTCGCGCTCAGGCTCCGACATGGCCACAGGAGCTGATGGTGCCCACTCAGAACAGTGACTACACCTGAGGTGCTGCAGCGCGTTTCAGAAGCATCTGAGAGGTGGCGCTCTCAGAGCAGAGGGAAGGACGGGGCAGGAGTGTGATAGAGGATCCAGTTCATTTTCAAAATAAAAGCCCACATTCAGACTGAGTGCTCTGTATAAATGCTACCAATGTGTTCACAGGGTAAGGGAACATCCAGATAACACATTTTTGTACCTGTTTTGTCCTTGATCTTTTATAACAGATGGGCGGGGTTTAATTAGTTTGCTGCAGCTGATTTGAATCCAAACCCAAAGGTGGCACAACCAGGAGCATGACCATCTTTTTCTTCAACATTTACACTTTCTTGTGCCATAAATTTGTGGTCATGACATCGCCCGGCTTCGTCCTCTTCCCCCGAAACAAAATCCAAGTTGAATGGTTTCCGTTCGCCTACGGGAGCTCAGAGCGGGATTTCCAGGGAGAGATGTGATCACAGCAGCAGTGCTGGAGGCGTTTTACTGCATAAGTAAATGAACTTGAAGGTTATGTCAGCCAAACTTAAATCAGGCACCATTTTTGCCTTTTTTATGGGCTCTGAAGCTGAAATTTTTGATCAGAGTTTTTCATGCGTTTGCACTCAGCATAAATTTGGATGATTTATGATTTGTTAAGACTGCGTATTAAGGTACACCGCTGGACTATTACGCTGTTTTCCTACACTGGAAACAAAGAAGGTGAATTTAGACTGCTGGTTGAGTAAAATCAGCATTTTTGGGAATATGTTACTAGTATGTTTGAGTAACTATAAACTGATATTAAACTTCACTGTTTTAGCTGCTGACACAGTCTAGGACCTTTCTGTTGTCCTGTTGTCCCTTCAGACAAGTCACTGAGGGCGTGTGGAAGGGCCCCGAGGACCTCTCCAACCAACCGCAGAAAAGGGCCGAGGACCTGAGTCGCAGCTCTGACCTCGACATCCTGAACAGCCCTCCTCTCAGCCTCACTGATCTCAGCACCGGTGCTGGCCTGGCCAACTGGATGCCCGTGTCCGCCAGCGACGCAGACGCCTCGGGCCCCGAGCAGGACATCCAGCCCTCGATGACCTTTAGAAATCGAGTTCTTGATGAGCTGCCAAGCCGGCGTCCTCCTGATAAGTCTGTGTCAGCCGAAGTGCGACTGGTAATGAGCTGCTCGTTATGGCTGTTTTTCTTCATCTTTCTGTTGTGAACAATCTTAATGTGCACGCTGTCGGGATCGGCCAGATGGCAAATATCCATTTACATTTGAAATTGCATCTGAAGGTACTTAAATCCCTCCATGAGACTGTGTTCACACGCCAGCGGTTTGTTGATAATTCCATTTGTCCATGCAGCATTAGAAAACAAACTGCTCCTCTCAGTTGTGTGTTTCCAGCTCTGCCTCTCAGTAGCTGCATGTCAGGGCATATCATTCATCTATGTCTGTATTTATGTCAGGCGGCCGAGCGGGACTGGGAGGAGAAGCGTGCCAGCTTGACCCAGTTCAGCGCCCAGGACATCAATCGCTTGCTGGAAGAGACTCAGGCAGAGCTGATGAAGGCCATCCCGGACCTCGACTTCGCTGCCAGGCACATAAACAAGCCGGCAGTGCCCCCAAAGCCCCAGATCACCATCCCAATAACGTCTACCACAGCTTCTGCAGCTGGGACCACTGGGACCGCAGCCACCACCTCCACCATCACTACAAACGCCACATCCAGTGGGGACCAGCAGCCCGGCAAAGTACAGCTCGCTGCCCAGAAGCTGAACAGCATGGAGGGGGCAGGTTCCCATCGAGGCTCAGGTGGGTCGGTTCTATTTCAAATGAAAGATTCTGCACTCAGTTTATACTGACATGTTTTTGATGCTAAAAATCCATTTGTTTTTAAAGTGGACCTCAATGTGGCCAAGTATCGAACCGAAAAGCCCTCCAAGTCTCCTCCTCCGCCGCCTCCTCGCCGAAGCTTCCCATCCGCTCACGGCCTCACCACCAACCGTACCGGAGAAGTCATCGTCACCTCCAAGAGCCTGAAGGTGAGACTCCATCATGGCTGCTTTTATGCAGAGACCCTCGATATGCTGTTTTGGGATTTTTAAGTAAAAATACTGGGAAGATCCCGACTTTTGATGAGCTAGCTTTACCTGGTGCAGGATAAGCGGAAGAAGATGGATGGATGAATGGATGGATGGATGGATGGATGGATGGATGAATGGATGGAGTTCCACACAAACTTTGTGATGGCCGTAATCTTTGCATGATTCTCCTGTTCGCACACACATATAAGCTCACACATTTTATTAGGATTCTCTTCTATTCTTATTTTATGGTGGTCAGCGAACAGCTTCTAGGTGCATTACCGCCACCTTCTGGCTGTAGTATTACATACCGGGGCCGGGAAAAAATAAGGGAAAATGTATGTTTTGAAAAACTTCATAACTGTTGCCATGCTCAATATTTTTAAGTCAGACGGTGAACTTCTTCAGTCACTAGATTCACGTCTTCTGTTTGACAGGTTGCTAACTTATGAGCGTGCAAAGATGGGGATAGCCAGAATGCTCGAATGTATAAGGCTTCAAAGCGATCTTACAGTGACAAAACCAGCTACTCTGTATAGCAGAGTGATTTTCCTGTTGGCTGGGGGCAGCTTCAGGGTTGGTTCTCAGGTGCAAAGAAGGTGCTGTTGCTGCAGCTCTAAAGTATCCCTGATCTCTCTCCTGATCTCTCTGTGTGGAGAAGCTCACTGAGCAGAGTTCACTTTAATCTACACACTGAACAGACTTGAATTCACTTATTTAAAGAGACACTTGGAGCCCCTCCACGGGGACCTGCGAACAGCTTCAGGTAGGTTTTCAGGCCGTTCGTTCATGCAGAAGTTCAGTTTGAGTTCTGTGAAATGTGCTAAATCACTGCTGTTCTGTTCCTTTGAATAGTTCATTATATTACGCTTTGGGATTTTAAGTCCTGCTGTGACTCAAACCGATCTTACAGTGAATTCCTGTGAAAACACTGGGCAGCATTTTTACTTCATGGTACTTATGTTAACTGACGGTCCTACGCCAGTAAACAAGCACGTCAGGCCAGTGATGATGTTCCTGCCAAGTCCCGAGCTTTTTTTCTTGCAGTCAGTAAAATAAGAGGCTGCTAACGAAAAGATGGGTTCATATTTGAGTGCAAAAACATGTAGACAACCTTTTTGCCTCACATCTTCAACACAGACTTTTCTGCAGCTTTTCAGCAGCACGCTGCTTTTTTTTTTTCTTTAGTTCACCCCATAAATCAAGTTTATGCATTTGCCCTCTGGCCTGTAGTGTTGTTGCTCCATCTGGATTGTTCTGGTGTCAGTTTTTGTTTGTTTCAGATGGATGCTGTAGATACATTTGCCTGTTCTTGAATCTGATGGAAGTAAATGTGACATTTTTCTTTATAGCAAACCCCATCCACGAAGCAGAGGAAGCTGCAGCTAGCTAATATCACACCTTAGATTTAGATCTCATCGTGCTTTCATGAGCGTAGCCTCTTGTCACAGGTGGCTGCAGTGATGCATACAGTGATAAACAGTTCCTATCATGAAACTGGTCACAACAGGGTGAATAAGCCGGTCATGAATGAGACATTGCTGCAGGTGTAGGCCACTTTGACTCTCCTTTCTCTCAAATCAAAGCAGTTTGATTACACATTTCATCTTAAAATAAGAAAAAGAAGTGCAATTTTTATCTATTACTTAATGAATCTGGTGTAGAATGACTGGGCATGGGGGATGTCTTTAATCCACGTTTTCCAAAGACTTCCCGTGGGCCGGGTTCTGGCCCCCAGACCTTATGTTTGCACCCCTGGTCTTGAAGAGCAAATAGCACTAAAGGCCTTTGCTATGGCAGTGCAGTCCTGAGAGGTTTTATTGTCTCTCTTTTGGGTTTTTTTTTTTAGATGGAAGAAGATGGTGACCTGCCTAAAACGCTTGTGAAACTGAGGCGGACCCCCTCTGACGCCCCCCGACCTGCCTCGACCCCTCCTGTGATCGCAGCCTCGGCCATTCAAGACGAAGACGACGAGGAGAGGATCATTGCCGAGCTGGAGGTACGTTAGTTTGGATGATCGATTAGTAATTCATCTGCTTTCTGTTTTTTTATGTTGTCTCTGTGTGATAACGTGTTTTTCATACAACCACAAAGATATTTCAGAAAATGCCTGTAAACGATTGTAATAAAGTGTACAGCAGCCCAGCAAAGGCCACCCCCGCCTCTCCCTGCGGCTCGGGCAGAAAGGTAAATTAAAAACCTCCGGCTGCCGTCTGTCTCCGCCACACCTGTGGACTCTACTTCTACTTCTGCTGATCCCCCTTTTATTTACTCCTTCTGCCGCTGAAGCTTTTATAACGACTAATACAGAGTCAACACCTTTTTTCAGGGTTGAAGTGAAAAAGTGCAGGAGAGGAAACACAGCTGTAAAAACGGAGCCGACTAAATCGTAGACAGCAGTTTAACTCGGTGGTGTTCTGACCTTGATTCGAGTGTTTCTACATTCAGATCCCTTCATAGGCGCTCACCTGTTCAGGCTCACACTGAGAGGCTTCTGTTAGAGAAGAAAAACACTCCAAGGAAGCTGTTAGCTGTTTGTTTGAGGACCGTGACAGGAAAACCTGGTGATGCATTTCTGTTTAATTATATCAAGTTAATTTAAAAACAACCACTGGGTCTACAGCAGTGAGAGGGAGAGAACTGTGGTCCTTTCTTCAATTTTTTTTTAAAGTGGTTTTGAACAACAGCTCTTCAGACAAGGTCATTTATCCAAAGACACCAACAAAATAGTCTAAATGGAGAAAGTCGAAGAAATGCAGGAATTTCTGTGAGGAAGGGCAGACTACGCTACCCGGTCACATGACTTCTGCCACATCTTACCTGCTGCACTGGGGAAGTCATGATGACCTCTTTAAACAGAAGAATGTAAAAAAAAAAAAAGTCTAAAAATGTATCAAAGTTGTGACGTCAGCAGCCCTCAGTGTGAACCACATTCTTTGTTTGAATTTGTCTAAACTAATTAAAGTGTATATTATGTGAAGCGTGCTCGTTGTGCCAACAGTTAGTCCTGTGTGGGATCAAAAGACACTGAAAAATATCAAAAATCAAAACAGGATATTCTGGGAGAACGTCCACAAAATCAGAGCTTATGCACTTTCCATTTATATTAAAAATGCAGGCAGATGGTGGAATATGAAAATAAGGTGGCTGAACTCTTCTTCTCTTTCTAACCCCGTTAATGCTTCCTCTCCTCTGCTGACTTCCAGTCTTGCACATTGTGATGTTTGTTCATAAAGCCTGCATTAAGTCTCGGTTAGCCGGCGCCGCAGCTCCGTGTAACTGACGGCGTGATGCGCAGTGAGTCAGCACGGATCGAAGCGGGCGATGTATTTAGTTTCGCGAGTGCTCCTCTTGACAGCTCTGGTGGCACGTTGAGCTGAGAAACGAGGTCTTGTTTTTGTTGGAATTATCGCACGACGCCACAAAGCAGGTAGCTGTCAAAATAAAGGGCGGTGAGACGTGGAGGCGGGGAGGGCGAGGGAGGGGATTTCAGGTTCAGAGCCGCAGACAGAAACGTTTCTCTGAAACAATCTATTTTCTCACATGCACGTGCTTTAAATTCACATCCCGCCTTTGTTCGCTGAAGGCGTTCAGAGCAGCGTGGCGTCTTTAAAGTTCTTGCCAACAGTGATTAATGTCAGCAAAAATAAATGGTCTCCTTCTAATATTGGTCATTAAACCTGCGCTTCCCCCGTGCTAGAACATTTTCATTCGATTTAGGGTAAAGTTTGAGGCACACAAGGAGAAGCTGGAACACGCAGATCTGTCTGGAAAACTTGACAAAAATACTTATTGTGAGATAAGTCTCATAAACGAGGACGGCCTGCTCGGCTCCAGGTAATAATTTAATCCTTTAACCATTTCAGTCTGTTGGATCTTCTTCAGGTAATTTGTCTGGACACATTTATATAAATGTTATAAGGATGAAATTATTACTTGGAGCTGAATAATTTGCAGACCTTTCTATTTTTTTGCAGCATTGTTTGCCTGTAGCTGTGCTTTTTTTCCCTTAAAAAAAGAAAACCCACAGACGGCCATTATGCAACCGTTTGTCACAGCACTGTAATAGATGTAAATCCAGTTAGGAACCAGTATTTTTTTACTTTAATTTAAGCTCAGTCAGGATCATTTTATTCCAAAGATTTTCTTGCGCAGTAAGTTATATGTGGCGGTATAAAGACTTCACCACCCTTCAGTGCGCACACATGAATGCTGGAGGCAGGATGTGCAGAACAGAGCAGACATCAGTGACAGCAGATATGACGTTAATGAAAAGATTAAAAAGTCAGGCTGAAGGAGCTTAAATAGCGTGCTCTCTGAGATGGATGTGTATCAGCTGAGACGTCATCTGATCTGGCACTGATATCAGCTAACAGTATGCTCAGTTTATGTTTTACAAAAGTCATGGGATACAAAAACAATCTTAAAAAAAAGCACGAAGACCAAGTGGGCACAGACTTACCAGCCACTTTATTAAGTACGCCTTGCTAGAACCTGGTTGGACTCCGTTGTTCCTTTAATTCTTTGTGGTGTAGACTGAGCTGACACCATCACACAGCTGCTGCAGATTTGTCAGCTGCACATCCATGATGTGAATCTCAAACAACCCAAATTTGACATCTGTGGATGTGGATGTGAGTACAGTGAACTCGCTGCCATGCACAAGAAACCAGTCTGACGATGCAGGGCAGGATGGATCCATGCTTTCATGTTCTTTACATCAAATTCTGACCATCTGAGGAGTCATCAGGCCAGGCGGCGATTTCCCAGTCTTCTTTTTGTGAGCCCGGTTGTTGTTTGGAACCATGCCACCTCATTCTGATGCTCAGTTTAAATTCCAGCAGGTGGTCTTAATTGGACCGGCTTCCTGCCATGTGATTGGCTGATCAGATATTTGTGTTAATGAGCAGTTGAACAGGTGTATCTAACAAAGTGGCTGGTGACTGTATACAGCATCCATATGAAGTATAGTAACATAGAGAAATGGATCTTCTGGTAGGATTCACACATGGAACAACTTTACACACAATTTTAAACCAAAACTCTGAAGATAGCCGGCTTAAGATCAGGTTATGTGTTCAGCATTAGTTACCATGGTGATCTAGCTAGGTTAAAAGAGAGACATGAAAGCTCCGGATTTATACCTCGCTATCCCACGCTCCTGAAGCTCCTGAAGCTCCTGAAGCTCCTGAAGCTCCTGAAGCTCCTGAAGCTCCTGAAGCCAAATTTCTCATGTGCCAAAAAAAAAAAAAGGTACAGTGTGACCAGTATAGTAGTATACAGTATAGTATGATCTACAATACACGGCTAAAAAATAAGTGGGCATTCATCATGTATTGGTTTTTAATTTGGAGGAATATGGATTACAGTGATCTAAGTGATTATAGGCGGGTTTTGTTTGACCCTTGGCTGGTCCTAAAAAATCCAAATTAAAACGATGCTCTCTCTCTCTCTCTCGGCTCCCACAGAATAGCAGTAACTCTCCCGGCCCGACGAAGGGTCCCACCGTCGCCGCCCGGCTCAAACACCTCCAACAAGGCAGCCTGGAGAGGCCCAAAACCCGCAGGCAAAAAGAGGATATCCCCAAAGTCCAGGGCCAGCAGCAGGTATTCCACTTCTAAAACCTCCACCTCTGATGCTTCGTCTGCCTCTGCCTCTCCTCTCTGCTGTCACCTCAGAGGAAGTCCCTCCTGCCTGGTGACTTCTGCGAGAGGAGAAAAACTGTGTAGGCCTGACCAGCAGACAACATGAGATCAAACAGAAACCAGTGGGGGAGCTATCTACAGAAACCTTGGTTTTTTACCAGTTCTTGATGTGTGTTTTGAGTTAATGGATCTAACCTAGCTTGCTTAGAGATCAAGTTTTTGTCGTACGAGTATGTCGATGTTTTGATTTCCCGAGGAAGGTCTTGGTGCTTGTGACTGACTAAACTAGCTTTATTATGATAGATCTATTCAGATACATCCTCTGCCTCCATTGTGTGAAATAAGCTTCAGTAATGCCACGGAATGACTTCATTTCTCAGAGTCACAGAGATGATATTTCACCCTGATCCAGCCATGTTTTCTCTCTCTGAATCCTCCTCATCTCTCAGTCTGCTCATTCAGTAATTACCACATGCTGCTCTTTTTGTATTACCCATCATTTAGACCTCAAGGTTAGCAGGCAGGGCTGCAGCAGCCGCTGAACAACCTGAAGGGTCCGTATTCCAGCCGTGAGGCCAGTCCATTAAGCTAGCTTATTTGCCTTTTTACAGCTCGATTCATTTCGCAAGACGTCAAGAGCGAAGCACAAGGTCAGCTGCAGATGGCGTGTAGGTTTCAGTATAATGTCTGCAGTGAGTAGAATTAAAATAGCAAAAGGAGAGAGGAGCAGTGATATAACAATAAAGACGAATAGAAGCAACGAATGGAAGCGAGGACTGCATCCCCAAATGTGAATAGAAAATATTTACTGATAATAAAGATGAATGAGAAGCAGAGAGAGCCAGGAGGGTGCGGTTTGGGGAAGACCGTACTGAGGATCGGGGGCAGCTCTCATTCCCAGCAGGCCCCCAAAGAAAGCTCCCCTACCCCCACCCCCCCCAGGAAGCAATGATTGAGCGTGGTGCACGTCTTGAAGGTTGTAGCGGCTGTAGAAGTGACCCATGACTTTGATTTGCTGAAAGCAGGTGTGGTTGTTCCACTGTTGAAGGAGTGAGCAGGTCAGGAAAGAAACCTCAGCAAATTCCACACAATGTGAGGACTTGACTGGAGGGTGGGTGGGTGTGGGGGTGGGGGGTGCAGTGGCAGGACTCTGATGAAGGGCTGTGTGGGGCAAGCAGATATTTATAGACATGTGACAGAAAGTGGTTGGGCTGTCGCCCTGCTAGGGATCTTTGAAATATGAAATACCTGCTGAACTCACAGCATTGAAATAATGTAAATTTAGTTCATGTGTTTGACCTTTAACAGAAAAAATATCACACCCAGTTTTCCGAGAGTTATTTTCAAGAATTTTTTTTACATTTAAAAATTCAAGTTAAAAAGTCAGGTTGTTTAATACAGATTGATTAAAAATCGGACACTCAAACTCAATCAGAATGAACCTTCTTGCCTATCAGGTGAACTTCTGTCTGTGGATAGGGTGTAAAAGATGCACGTGCCCATCGTCACCCATCGTTAGTGAAGTCTTGAGCAGAGTGTTTTCGTTGTGTGTTTTGAAAGCGGATGTGAGGAGGAAGGTTTGGATCTGACTGAGAAATCTAGGAAAACTGAAAGCTCATTGGCTAATTACTCATTCAATGAACCTGAAACGGGCGGCTCAGGCGACTTTATGGTCTCAGAGTGTTTACTGAGATCACAGGAGAGCCGAGGACTGCTTTCACATAGACTTCCATCCAAGATGATTGACATGAGTCGCCCCCTGCTGGCCACTAAAAGAATACAGGTTTACGGCTTCACTTAGACCCAAAAGTTAAGTTCATCTTTTATACTGTCTGTGGTTCCGTTGTGACCCAGAAATTATGGCTGAACCTAAAGGAAGACGGTACAGAGTTACATTTTTCTCAACTTTGAAGCGAGCGACTGAGATGACTACTAACTAGAAATAAACTAGCTAAACACTAACAGGCGATTTATTGTTTGCTTCATAGCAAACATTAAATTGCAGATTATTTCCTCAGCAGATCATTTGGTTTCAAAGGGTTCGGATTTTCAAGACATCTTCATATATCATTTTGTCCAGCAAGCAGTTCAAATGATGTTCGTTAGCAATGATATAAAACTGAGGAAAGCTTCCTGGATGAGCATCACTTGCTGTTGCTTTTGATTTTTGACAAACCAATGAGTTATTATGTTGTGGCTGCATTACAAAACCAGATATTTAGTTAGTTAAAAAAATAATGAAAGTGTAACACTTCTTCGTTCCCACAAACACAGCTGTGAGCTTCCTGTCCGCACATGCATACAAACCTGAGCCTCAGCATCTCAAATGTCTTTAACGAGCAGCCGAGACTTGAATGAGAAAATGATGCATGAAAAGCTAATGTTATTCAGGGTACGGAGACTTGGTAAACAAAGTTAGTGTGTGTCCACGTAACAGAAATAGCAGGAGTGGGACGTTTACGATGCTCATGCATCTTTAAAAAAATTGTTTGTGAGTTCCTGATTGGAGACTAAAAAGTAAACCTTACAAATGTTTAATGAACCTCTGTAATGTTTCATCTCGTACAATTCAAAAACACTTAACCACCATGTTTGTTTGTGATTCAGAACCACAGCTGAACTGTTAAACAGCCCCAAATTCCCACCCACTGTGTTGACATGCACCAGCGCGGCCCAAAGAAATAAACTGCCCAAACAGAGCTCGGCGGGTGAATCAGCAGCTCAGTGTTAAACGCGCCGCCTGCCCCCGAGTGTGTCTGTGCGAACGGGAGGTTAAAGTTGGCCGATGAACCCTGAAGCACGGCTCTTTCGCCGTGGAGCTCCGCTCGCTCTTATCTGCTCCTGCAGGCGCTCCAGGCATGCCCGTGACCCGCTGAGTGGAGCAGCCTTGACCCATCCTTGGCTGCAGTCCTCCTCCAGTAAATACTGACAGAGAAAATGAAAACACATCCAGCTGGTGTCTCTCAGTCAGGCAGCGCTCACTGTCAATCATCCTCTCACATGTTAGCGCTGTATTTTGATTAATTAATGATTTTTTTTTTTCCCCGTGCGATGTGCATCATTAACTCGAAGCAGGTCATCCACATGAGCCCAGATGTCTTCAGAGGCTTCTCTGTCAGGTATCAGAGGGGACAGTGTCTTTAACAATCCCTCACATTAGCAGGAACAGCCGTTCCCATGCGGCTAACACGGCCGACCTCCAGCTGACATGCGATGCCATCTGGGCGCCCGTCCACAAAGAGGCCGTGAGGATTAGTATTCAGCTCCGGTACTGCGCTGAATATTAACACCTCATTTCCCTTATTGCTTTTTAAAAATTCATGATGTTATAACCACACAGCCTGAAAGCAAATGGTCAAATAATGTACTGTAATTTTTCTATTACACAGTCAGGAGCAAACGCGCGGCGCGAGATAATGTCGTCAAACATGCTGTTAATATTATGCACAAACATGTTGTCTTATCTCATCCTGCAAAATTAACTGTAGAGCTTCACCGGTAATGGAAGCGCTCGGATAACATTACGGCTCATTCGCATCGGGAGACGTAAAGGATATAAATGTCGCCCTGTACTGTACGTACAGTGATGCGGCTGCCGGGCCAAATGAAGCCTCGTGCAAACGAGTTAATGTAAAGAGAAGGGAGGCAGCGAAGCGGGAAAGAATACAAATGGGCACAGCAAGTTTACTCAGTGAAACCGGGAAGCTGGAATTAGAAACCATCGCACAGGAATTTTAATGTTTTATCTTCTTGAGGGAGAAAGATGCTGTTTCACACTCAGTTACTGCCTCACTCTTTTTTACTCTCCAAAGCATTAAAACAGCTGAAAGAGCGTTAAAACGGCTCCAAAAGTCTGTGGACCGAAGGAGTCACCGTTGCTCTTCCTGCCTGATAACGAGACCGATGGTGCCGGTGACCTCGACCTCACTCTGCCTTATGAGAAATGAGCAAAAGCGGACTTTCAGGTCTACTTTTAACCAAACGAAATCGCTCACTTCTGCTGCTTTCACTCCTGTTTTAGCCTAATGGCAGGCAACCCCTCCAGTAGAAGCCCCCATATCTGCTGACATCAGTGGTTCCACCTTTGGGACCGGCAGGTTTTTTTTTGTGCTGCAGCAATTTATCAGCAGCAGCAATCTTTTATTAGTGGACGTGCATGAAACCATATTCAGTACCAAGCTGGTCGAAAAAGGGCTACCCTCAGCGGGGCCTCAGCCACCACTGACAAGTCATTTGCCCCCTCCCCCCCACACAAGCGATGATGATGCCCGTTAGGGGGCCATTCCCATGCTCATAAAACTGACTTTACATCCATGCTAACTGCTTCCCCAGCAGAACCCTTTCTGCACAGATGAGATTCAGCAACAGTAAAAAAGAATAACTTAAGCAATCTTCTAGAATTTGTATTTAATTGAACATTATTGAAAAAAAATTCATAATTAAGTTGTATTTTAAGCTCATGCACCACCAGGCCAACTGATATTTCATTGGCCACCTTTCGTTGTGATGACGGCACGCATTCGCTCGTGCAATGTCACGACATGTCCCAGGGTTGACGACGGGAGAGCGCACAGCTTCTCCAGCACATCCCAAAGGCTCTCAGTGCGGTTAAGGTGTGGACTCCAATGGAGGGATCTTACCTGCACTGCTCAGCCAAAAAAAGAAATCACCTGGTGGTGATCATTTCTTCTTTTTGTCGATTAAGCAGTTTATAATTTACTTATTAAAACTTACAGTGGTTCTTCCACATGGCAGCCGTGTCTGTAAGATAAGAACAAGGGACAGAAAAAATAGAGACGATTTGGCGGATATTGATTGACAGCACACTGGATAAAATAAACAAAATCAGGGCATCAGTATCCGTGCTGCCCCGGTGTGAGTACCAGCTATCTAAAAACTGCGTTTTAAACCCTAAAACTGATTTTACTTTTTACTGAATCCATTTTGATTCATCAAACTAAAACTAACCTCACCTCACTAACGTCTTTTGACTGAATTGATGTTTAAATGCCATATTTAAGTCTATTAAACTCTTATTTTATTATATTGGCTTAAGTGTTAATGGTATTCAGACAGATGGAATCAATTTTCTTAAAAGCTACGGCGGTAAAATAAAGCTTATTCTCCTGAAAATGAGAAAGAACGAGACAGTGGAAAGAGCAGCTTGAAGATGAAGAGTTTTAGGTATTCTGAAGGATCAACTGTGTGAAGATATGAGTGTGAAAGGGAGTAAAATGAAAGCATTACATCCATGTTTCCCTCACTGCTCCTGGATCTGCTGCATTTGCTGCCTGTGTCTCCATCAGCTGAACTGGTGCGATGCTGCTTCAGGCACACGAATGATTTTAGATGCAAAGTGTAAGATCTGCCAACATGATGTGAACAAACGCAACATTTTAGATTTACACTTTGCTGGCCTGTTAGGTTTTTTTTTTCCTGTGGTGTTTAGTATTTGAGGTTGATGGAAATGCTGCTGCTCTGCTCCATAAAGGAGGCGGTGCACTTTAAAAATCCCCTCTGGAGCCTGGGCGGTGCATCTGTCTCTGCTCGTGCTTTTCTTCCAGAGAGCTCCTCAGATGTACCTGTGTCCCTCCGGGGCTCCAGGCAGCACCTTGTCACCGCAAACAGTTTTCTTTTATTGTTGAACTTAAGCTGTTGTCAAGCTTGGATTCTTCCCCCTTTGTGCGCCCTGTTCCAGCACAGTCACAGACAATACGAGCATTCGCACACTTTATTCAGCCAGCCTTTTATTGGCCTAAACTGAGTTTTTCTTTGATCTGTTCCCTTTCAAAGAGGAATTACTGCCCACCCAGTTCAGTGCCTTAAAGGATTATTGTGGTTTATCACAACTTAGCTCTATTTTTGCAAATATTATGATTACACCGATCAACACAAACCCAGCCCGAGTGGGGGGCAGGCTCCTAGAGCCGGGTCCAAGGCCCGGTTAGAATGGCAGGGCGTCTGTGCCAAATCAAACATCCACTGTGGTGACAGGAAGTAAAGGAGCAGCCAAAACTACCACACCTGTCCAATCAGTTATTGAGAAATCAAAAGACAATACAGACTTTATTTAACGGAAAAATGATCACATTGCATTCAACAAGACTTGAAACTAGTGAAGGAGACCATGAACTCATCAGGAAAGTGTTTAAAGCGCTCATGAGTGAGAAAATAGGATTATTTTTGCAGGGCTCGCCCCCTGCTGGCCATTAGAAGAATGCAGGTTTAAGGTACTTCTGTCTACATCATCGTTTATATACAGTCTGTGGCCAAACTTTGAGATATTATTAGAACTACAGTGTTAGCCAAAAATAAGACCCAAGTTATGATGAACATCCTTTAAGTTTGCTGCTACTCAAAGATGCACTTAATATCCATCAGGTAAAGATGGATATGAAAAGGCGAGTCGAGGCGATGTTCTCCGCACGTGTCAAACCTCTCTGTACATGCCCAATGCGGTAAACCATCTCCATCATTAAACCTAAGTTGTTTGTCTTTCGGCTGGCCGAACATTTGGATGGACAGACCGTGCGCGGCTCATAGTGTAATGGGAGGGAAAATCTGTGTCCCACTCATGTGCAGAGCTGTTCATTAGCAGTGGCAGCAGAGGGGAGCCGGGGGGATGGCCAGGTTGTTTTTCCACTTGGTTTATTTATTTGGCACACGGAGGAGCCGCAGAGGCTCCTGCCGCTGCCGGCGAGGTGTTTAAAGGAAGATCAGGTCAGAAACATGAATGTTTTCTCAGGAACACCCCAGAGCCTCAGCTAATGGAGAGCTGTGGTCAGAGCGAAGCACACTTCTCCTACACCTTATCTTCCCTCCTAGTTCACGCTCCTTTCCTTATCTACCCTTCTCATCTCCTCTCTAGTCTCATTTTGTCTCTCCTTCCTCCTCTGTTTCCTCATCTCTACTTTCTTCCTTGTCTCCTTTTCTGTTCCCACTGTTGCCTTCCCCGAGTCTTTGTTTCCTCTTCTTATTTCCCTTTCCTTATCCACTCTGACCGTTAAGTTTCCTTTAATTTCCTTTTTCTCTGCTTCTTGTTTTCTAACCACATTTCCTTTTTTCCTCTCCTTGTCTCGTCTTCTCTGCTCACCTTTCCTTTTCTCATTTCCTCATTCCTCTTCTGTTTTCTTCCTCCCTTTCCACGTTTGCTCTTGCCCTCCTCTTTTTTCCCCATCCTTTCCTTTCCTTTCCTTATTTCACCCCCATCCCCTCTCCCTGTTTCCTTGCCTGTACCTCTTTTGCATTTCCTTTCTTCCTCTTCTTGTTTCCTTATCACTGCTCACCTTTCAATGTTTCCTACTCTTACTTCCTCGTTTCTTGTCTCTTGCTCTTTCTCCTTTTTTCTAGCTTCTCTTCCTGTTTCCTTCCCTCGTCCCATCTGTTTTTTCCCTCACTGTCACTCTTGTCTCGTGCCTTCGTTTGCTTTCCTTTTTTCCTAATCTCACTCCTCCTTTCCTTGTCACCTCTAGCCATTTCATGTCCTTGTCCTCTTTCCTCTCGTCCTCTTCTTCCTCTCACTGCGTCACACACAGAAGAGGAAGAAGAGCTGAATAAGGGCAGATTTTCTGTCCCTCAGCTCTGACAGCAGCAGCTCTGTGATCATTTCTGCCTGTCTGCAGCTCAGCGACAGCCACATGCTCTTCTTTCTCGTCTACCCACAAGCACGAGGGCTGTCACGCCGATGCACCAAAACCCGACGTCCCCGGCGGCCAATCACATCGAAGCGGAAGGCAGCGGTAGCACAGGAGGGGGACGGGGAGGGGAGGAGAGGGGGGCTCATAAATCATAGATGATTTAACAGAAACTTGAAATACATTTGTCTGTTTGTAAAATTTGATTTTTGTCTTTTTTTCTTTTCCCCTTCCCTTTCACCGCTTCTCGTTTCCATTCAAATTTCTTCTTCCTTTGCTCCTGAATCTTCCCTCTCTGCTTGCTTTTTTGGGGCAGTGCTGAGCTTTTGTCACCACTACAGCAGAAACACCGCTCATTGATCTGGCCAGTCATCACCATCATCACCATCAGTTTCGCTGACGTTTTCCCTTCGCTGCTTTTTCGCACATCATTTTGGTCCGTGAGCCAGTCTCCTTTCTTTCTCCTCTCTCTCTCTCTCTCTTGCTTTGCCTTTTTTCATTCTCTGTCTGCTTCTCAGGTCTCTCAGGCCTCAGCCGGACTAATAACGTGAGGAGTGAGTACTCGGATCATTCTGGTTTTGGACTCCTAATTCCTAGCTCAGACCTCGTAGGTGTGAGATTTTGTCATTAGAATAATTTGCCTGACTCTCTCAGCTGCTGTAGGGGTCATTTTCACATTATGGAGCCAAATTAAAAGGATAAAAATTTATTCTGCACATTCAGAGGTTATTTCATCGGCTCCAGACCTGCGTCATGAAGCAGTGTGAGGATTTCTCCTCTAACGTGTATGTTGCAAATCCATCTTCCGCCAGAACTAACAACTAAACACAATGTCTGTGTCCCAGTTCCACATTGAACCATTTAGACTCAAAAATAACCTGTGCACAAAAAAAAGGGGATGGGAAATCCTGCCACTGCATGTTACTATACGATAATCAACCTCTGGGGTCCTTCCTGCTTGAATAGTATATTTTCACCATCTCACATTCAAGAGAAATCTGAAACCGCTGATCAGTCTTCAATAATTTCATTTAAATTATGTTGAAATGTGCGGCTCCTCGGCAGTGACGTGGCAACTGTAAAATGTCAGCGCTATATTAGATTGTTACCTAGGCAACCAGAGCCTGGAATGTCCACTAGTGACCAACAGTTAACTACAAAGTGACACAACCCTAATATTTACAATGAGGTCATTGGCTGCAATGATAGGACTATACCCTCTAGCCACGCCTCCACTCTTCTAAGTCCCACCCCCACTGGCTTTAGCCACGCCCCATTCATTTACTCCCATCTGCGAAATAAACTCTTTCACAGGCATTAAGAAATATTTGAAATCCAAGCAAAACATCGCCACAGTTTGAATAATGCATGTGAACATGTTACATTTATGGTGCATGCGGCAAAAAGACCACAGAGTGACACTCCTGATTAGCTGTCTACAGTTAGCATGAAGTGTGAAACTGGGACACAGTTTATCTGCAACATGTGTGTTTTCAGAGTTGAACCCGTTCCCAAATCAGTGTTTTCTAAGAGTTTGAATGAATGCGACGAGCTGCGTTTGGATTAAAGCACAGAAACGCGGAGAGCCGAGACGAAAGGTTTCATGTAAACCGAATCTAAACTGACAGGATAAATAATCCTGCACGCACCCGGTGCTCCGTGTGTGACATCTCGCTGGAGGGAAATCTGACACTGACTGTGTATTTATACCACCGGCAGACATCAAATTACAAGCAGCGGTTTTAATGTGTAGTTAATACATTTATGGAATGTATTAGTAGTCTCAGAAATAGCATTAAAAGCTAGCACGCAGTTAAAGTATAACATAACCCACTTCAGATATATTGTATGTATATTAACAATCATTTAGTTTATGTTTGAGAGAGCACATGTAAAAAAGAAAAAAAGTGTCATCTATGTTTTATATAATCAAGCTTTTTTTGTATTTTTATACTTGAAGAGGATTCATACGCACGTTTAACACATTTATTCTGTAAATTTTTATTTTTCTGCGTTAAAGATTTCTTTATTTTTTCTGCTAACCATGAAACAAACCATTAACACATTCTATGGTAGAGAGCAGGAGGGGCGGCGGACAGGAACATGTACAGGAAGCACATCAAACGGTCAGCTCTCTGAGAGGACGCCCCCATTTTGTAGCTGTTTTCCTCTATTATAACCAATAGTGTGCGTGCACTACACAGATTATACAGTTTCAGCTGTTTATTGATGGTTTCTTGATGAATGTGTGATTGTTCCAAACATTTGTGGGTGTTCAAATCATGTATATAAACTCAGATAATATATAACAAAATGGATTTTATGTGAAATTTTTATAGAAGGAATAAAAAGAAGAAAAAAAAACTGGCATGCATACTGTAAACATTCCTGGAAATCTGCACGCTGGGTCAACAGAGGTCTCATTTTCTTGTCAATAATTCTGTGTATACCTGTGAGTGTATGATAGAGTAAAACAACAATTGTACAGTAACATAGATTTTTGTATTATGTTCAAAATGGGAAGGTAAAGCCCCCCCACCCCCGAAAAAAACAACTATTATACCTACAGAGAAATGAATGATATTGTATATCAACTAAATGATGAGTGGTGCTTGCTGTGTGGGGTACGTGTCGTTTGTGAATCGTGAAGAAGAATGATAAACTACTACAAAGTCAGTATATCTAAAGACCAACTTACCAGTGCAAAAACACCGCAGCAACTCTGTGTATGGAAAGTAAAAGTTGCTGCTTCGTGTGAGAAAAACCAACCGAATGAAAAAGGTTGCTGCTTTTGTACATTCCTGTTGTGTTTTTGTGACAATAAAGGTGACCCTCTTATACACGACGAGCGTCGGTGCCTCGTTTGTTTGACTCGGGCTGCGCTCGTCCTTAACGAGTGATAAATGTATTATCGTGTAACGCCTTTAATCTTGTTGATTCCGACGCCTTCCCAGCAGGCAAATAAAAGCCTCCGATTCGTTTGAACACCAACCAAATGTGCGCTCGGTTAAACCTGAGCTGCGGTGCGATGAGGTCGGGGCAACTTTCATTTAGATTAGATGAAAGTTTAATGAGTTCTGAGGGAAAGCTGAGTATGAGGAGGGAGATTAACAAAGAGTGGTGTGAGCCATGCAGGCATTTATGTAGCAGCATGTGAAGGTGCGTTAGACGTGCATCTCAAAACACGAGAAAATCCTCAAAAGGTTCTTTTTTTTCACAATTTAATTTAAAAGGGCACTCTTTCCAATACTCTCTATTTACTGCATGTAATGTGAAATATTTCAGGGTGTTTTTGTTTTGATTTTGGTGATTATGGATCATAGCTCAGGGAAATCTGAAATCCGGGACTCAAATTATTAGAATATTTCCTAAGATCAGTCAGAAAAGGATTTATGATACTGTGTATCCTTTGTCATGAATGACTGCATCGATGCAGCCTGACACGGAGGCGATCAGCTGAGGTGAAGCCCGGGTTACTATGACAGCCACCTTCAGCTCATTTGTATTTTGGTGTCGGCTGTTTCTAATCTTCCTCTTGACGAATCCCACAGATTCTGTTTAAGGTTCAGGACTGTCTGATCACAGTAATAACACGGTCATTTGGTAGCAGTGTGGCTCTGTGAGCAGATGCTGCGTCCTGCTAGAACAGGAGTCGCCACGGAGCTTATCGGCAGATGAAAGTGGTAGGTGCTGCACCGACTTTGGATTTGATAATACGCAGCTGGACCAACCATCAAATCATCACAGACTGTGGATTCTGTGTCTCCACTCTTCATCCCGACTCTAGATTTATTTCAATCTGAAAAGAGAACTATTTTTTCACAGGTAAGATGCCTCTGGTTCAGGAGCGGTTTGATGTGAGGATTGTGGCAGTTTTAGCTCCTTTCCTGAAGACATCTGCGCGTGGTGACTCCTGATCCTCGGACACAAGCCTCAGTCTGCTGCTTTTGAAGCTCTCCCAAGTTCAAATCCTCTCAAGGCTGCAGTCCTACCAACTTTCCATTAATATGCTTCAGTTCAGTTAAGCACTGCAAACAGCAGCCTTTTCAGCAACGACCTTCTGTGGGTTACCCTCATCATCTGGACAAATGTCTTCCCCATGATTAAAAAATAACACGTTTTGCAGTTTATTATCTAAACAGCCTCCATACGGTAGCAATTAAAAAGACCGAAACTACACTGAAACCCATGAAAACCTAAACACACAATGAGCAAACCCACTCTGGAGACCAACTGAAACTCAGCTGAGTTAAAAGCAAACACTCAAAACAAAACAAATAGAATCCAATTAGAAAATGCAAAACTGTGCTAACAATTTGCATCTAAAGAATCTCAACTCATGCTAGAATTTGAGAGCATTTTTGTGGAGATATATTAATTTGTCTTTTTTTTCAAAGAATGGATATGAATAGGAGATTTCAGGTTGATAGCGCAAAGTCTTCATTAAAGCTAATTTTTGTAAATGAGAAATGGAAGAGCCGATCCTGTTAACGCATTTGTGTTGCAGATTTCTGATGTTGTCTTTCATAGAACTCCAAACATCTTTCAGAGCGCGCCTGGAAACGATTGTAATAAAGTGTACAGCAGCCCAAAGGCCACCCCCACCTGTCCCTGCATCTCAGGCAGCAGGCTAAATTAAAAACCTCCAGCTGCCGTCTGTCCACACCTGTGGATTCTGCTTCTGCTGAAACCCCCGCTTGATTTACTGCTATTTATTTCCTTCTGCTGCTGAAGCTTTTATAATGACTAATACAAAGAGTCAGCACCTTTTTTCAGAGCGAAGTGAAAAAGGAAACACAGCTGTGAAAAGTGAGTTGGCGAAATCATAAACAGCAGTTTAACTCTGTGGTTTTCTGACCTTGATTTGACTGTTTGCCACCAGTTATACATTCACATCCTTTCATACGCATTTATTTGTTCGGGCTCACACTTGGAGGCTTCTGTTAGAGAAGAATTAATTTAAGCTGCCAAATATAATAACTGGGTCCATAGAAGCTTTTAAGTACACCTACTATTTCCTGTGATATAAATACTGTTACAGTGGTAGATGTTCATATTTAAAATGGCCAAAGATTCAAATAACAAGGTGAGTTTATGTGCAAGTGATCTCTGTGAGCCAAAAGCTTGAAACTGCTCTGAACACTTTGTTTTTTCTACTCTTTGCTCTGAATGATGTCAGTGAGAGGGGATATCCCTAATATGGTCATTGCAGGCACAGAAGCTCCACCTACCTGCTGGTCAAACATGTTATTTAAAGGAAGGAGAAGAACAACTTTATTGATCCCAGAGGGAAATTCATATATCTGCCATATATAGAAAAGCCTGATGGCTGAGGGTACGAATGATTGACGAGTCTCCCAGCTCTGATGTTCTTTTGTTCCATAAAGATGTTACGAAGTGGCTCATCAGGATGGCTTCTAACGTCTTTAGTGTGCATTTTTCCACCACCTCTGATTAACTCCTGCCTCTCACCATGTCTCAAGTAGATAGAGCTGTATATCAAATATATCTTTTCACACTTCGTTTTTAAGTGCTTAAAAGTGACTTTAAAAGTGACAATCAACCTTTGTTTTCATTGTGGCTTCGCTTCTTTTTACTTCACGATTCGGAGGCTAAATTTCACAATCAAGCAGTTGTCAGACGTTCCTCATCAGCTGCACTTTAAGCATATAGACTTGGCAACACTTTCACAGCATCAGCCCTCCTACTCCACTCATCGACTTCTGGATTCTTCCTCTGAGCAAACCCCAGCCTCAGATGTTATTTTACCGACTTCTGTGGAGGTGTCGCCTATTTAGACCAGGAAGGACCAAAGGCGTCACAGTGAGTACAGACGACAGTGAGTGCAGATGCCGCAGTGAATTTATCCCTGTGAGGTCTAAATCACTTTGGTTATGACCATAACTCTAATCTATCAGAATATATATGTTAAATTGTTCTCGTAGGCCTTGGCAATCTGCGAAGGGGGTTAGGGGTCGGGGGTCAGGTTTCTTTGTTTTTGTCTTAAATTTTCCCCCCAAGTTGGCAATCTGGGAACAAAGAAAGTAATCACATCAAAAATTATGGAAAATTTTTTCCCCAAAAGTCTTTTTTGCCTTTCATATATGGTTAGAGTTAATTTAGACCAGGAGGTCTAAATTATAACAGGGTTCAACACCACCGCTAACCCACACCTATTCAATCAGATTATGTCAATTTAGTTGCTCTAAATTGTTCTCCCAGGTCTTGGAAATAAAGGAACAAAGAAATAATCATTCTGTTTATATTTTTTCAAATCAAAGTCCCTTTTGTCTTTCTCCAAAACACAGGCTTAGAGCAGCAGTATGGTTACTTTAAACTTTAAAGTCAAAGATTTTAATGTCAACTTTAAACTTTGTCATGCAAAACGAAGCATTTGTAAAAACATTACACCAAGCTGCAGTGATGATTGATTTGGATCAGCCAGAAAAACCTGTTCTTTGGTTCTTGGTTTGTCTGTTTGTTTGTTTTTTCTGTTTTTTTTTGTCACATCACGCTCTGCATCTTAGTGATGGAATTTATGTTGTTGAAGGAAATTCTGCTGCTGTGATGCATGGTTTAGAGATGATAGCTCCCCCTAAAGGGAATAGCAAGAAGAAGAAGAAGAAGAAAGTACAAAAACTAAAACCTGTAAGTTTTTTTTTTTTTTTTTTTTTTTTACACACACCCACTCTCTAATCCTGGTTCTTTATCCCCAGACCTCTTACAAAAAAATAATAACTAGAATAGTACTTGGGGATCATAGACATCCACCAGTGCAGGTAAAGCATCTTGTCATTATAAAGAAAGTGATCAGGATGAGTTCTTCTCCTGCACATGCTCCAACTCGTCACCAAAATTCCAGAACTGAACTGAATTGTTTTCCAAAAACAGTCCATTTTCCTTTCTACAAAATATAGAGTTAGGGTGGTGCAGGAGTGGGAGTGGATTAGATTCCCACTCTGTTACTCACGACATGCTAAATGTCTTACATAATAAAGCCACCAGCTGATTTTCAGGCAAACATTTAATCTTTGAATTAATGCCAGTGGCAGGAAGCCTTGACTATTTTTATCTGTTTTACAAATAACACACTGTTCATCATCGTGCTGACAGGGATTCACAGGCTGGCAACAGACACTTGGACAGTCTTTCCGCTTCCTGGTGTGGGTCACTCAGGTGAGGGTCTATATTTTAGTCATTCTGGGTGGAGGAGGGCTGTCCCTGTTTACACATCTTATTTTTATTTGCAGGGAGACAAATATTAATCTCCGCCACTTCAAGGACCAGCACTTGATTTATTCGTCTACTTCCGAACAACTAAACTCTCAGTTCTCAGCTTTGCTTTTTGAGCAGCAGAAGCATAAAAATAGTTGTTTGGAACACGTTTGCATTCAGAACTGACCCCGATGAAAAACTCGCAGCATGTTTGGAGAGTTTTATGCGGCTGTATGACCGATGTAACGCTGATCTTTGGCGGGCTTCTGAGTGCTTTGTACAGGCAGCTGCTGGGAGTTAATGAAAAGTTGGAGGGTTCTCAGAACAAGGTGATCCATGTGTAACCTTACTGAACTAGCCGTGCACTAATTCAGCTCGGTCCAATATTACTCTGCGTTGTGTTAGATGGTAAATAATGGCCAAGAGACAGGATGAGATGAGACGATGTTTTATCTGCATGAAACAGATCGTGCACTGGTCAGTACTCAGGTTGATCACAGCAAGTGCAGCACCTCGTGCTCTTTTCTCATACACTGGCAACGAGGTCCCTGTGTCCACTACATTTGTCATGGCTAACCACCAAGAGGTGGCGCTGTTTCACCCACTATGAATAGACCCAAAATGAAAAGTAATGACAAGTGGAATCCACTACAATATTGACTCTGTTACACATGTTCTCTTCATGATATTTGAAGGAACTCTTGGTGTAACATTTGGAAGCAACACTGGTGGAATGTGTGGCACTTTGGGGGCGGTTTGTGCGGCACTTTACTCCAAATTCTGTGCAGATTTTAATGGGGTCCGTGCAGCTGTTGGCTTTGTGGGCATTATCTTTGGGGGAGTGGTGGGAGGAGCACTTACTGGCGCTGTTGGCGGTTCAGTCAACAGTCTCAATGGGACTACCTGTATAAATAAAGGTTAAATAAAAAAAAAAATGTTGCAGCTCTGCTACAAGGTGGAGAAGATCACGGTGTTTTCAGTCAAGTGTTATGTTTCGCTGTTGGCTATGCAATCGGTGGTGTGATTGGTAGCAGTTTTAGTGGGGAAGTTGGTGCAGCAGGTGGGGCTGTAGGTGGTGGATTTGGGGCTTTGTTTGTACAAGAGCCACAGTTCGTATAAGCAGAAGTTTGATTTATTATTCTTTTAAGAAAGATCCAAAAGCAGAAATGATGAAGAAAGCCAGAGGAGATTTAAATCAAAGCATCAGACCGCTGGTGACAGAGCTGAAAGCAATCCGAGAGACTTGTAACAAAATGACCTCCACTGATGCTGTGAAAGGCATCGCTGACCAAACGGCAAAGATTCTGGCTGCTGTGACTGGGATGGAGAGGAGTGTGAGGAACAGTCAGTGGGCTGCAAACAGCTCAGAGTTCCTCTCCTGCGTTAAAGAAGCATCGAGCCACTGCTGGAAAATCCCAGAGGAGCTGCAGAGGATGAGAGAAGAAGTGGAGAAAGTTCTGGTTTCACAGCAGGAACGCCGGCGCTTTGAGGAGCTCTGATCTGCTTTGTGATCTGTTAGCTTCAGGAGCATCTGTGTTTCCAGAGTTTTTTATTGTTAGTCGATCATTTTTTGATCAACTCCCTTCATATACATGTTAAATGTTTAAACTTGTTTAAGACCGTGTTGCAGAGCCTTTTATCTTTACAAAATGCTGCTGTACTAAACTCTACCCTTTAACTGTTAAAAATGTCGATGGAATTTTGAATGATGCTGTTATGACTGCTGTCAGATTTCTGTGTAATTTTGTGAAACTGCTGTCTTTCTTTCCACTTTGTGCTCGTTCTCATGCTTTTTGTCCCCATAGACAGGCAGTATTATGGGCATCTCAGGCACAGAACTACACCCCCTGCTGGTCAAAGGTGTTACTTAAGAGTTAAGAGCAGATGATCAGAATAAAGTTGGTTTACAGAAAGGGGTCAAATGGCTTTTTTCAGGCAGGATTTCTCACATGTTGTTTCAAGATGAAGCTGTTAATTCAATTTATGATTATATTTCCACATTTTAAGTTTGTTAAATGTATAAATGTGACTTACAGTTATGCTATTGCTTCTTTTTACTTTCATATTCAGAGGCTAAATTTCAAAGTCAAGCAGTTGTCTGATGCTCCACTCTAAGCATATGGAAGCGGCACAGGTTCAGTTTAATTCAATTCTATTTTATTTATATAGTGCCAAATCACAATAGTCACCTCAAGGCGCTTTACATTGTAAGGTAAATACCCTACAATAATTACAGAGAAAACCCAACAGTCAAAATGACCGTGCTGCTTTGTATCAGTTCATACAGTATCACAAATAAACGAATGCAAAGTGCGTACTTGTCGTCTTGCTGATAATCGCTATCTATGTATACCTTGTGCCGCACACAGATGCTGCGATAGTTTTGTTTGGACTGTAAAATATGTCCGCAGCACAAGAAAGGGGAGCGTGTTCTGCCACGTTTGTGCCCTTCAGCTTCCATTTCCAGATGGGGATCCCACCCACACTCATACGTAAAGGATCAGCTCGCAAAGCGCAGTGGAAATGCACACTCATTCTTAAGCGGTTCACTGGTTGAATGAAACCGACACCAGCACTGGCACGAGCACCGGCACCTTGGCAGTGGAATCGTTGTATTAGTACATCATAGGAACCCCCCAGCAGCCTAGACCTATTGCAGCATAACTAAGGGATAGTTCAGGGTCACCTGATCCAGCCCTAACTATAAGCTTTATCATAAAGGAAAGTTTTAAGCCTAATCTTAAAAATAG
>JAVDPK010000930.1:129536-143301 GCA_034780415.1 Cichlasoma orientale | reverse complement strand
TCCTTTCATTTCCTATGGAACCTGTGCAATGAGGCGACAATCGTTTCGTTCCATAGCAAATGAATGGAGAGCGAGCGACGTAGCACCCGGAGCCCGTCAGACTTCAGCTGCTACGACGTAAGTGGCCGGTGTAGCTGCGTTTATACCTGTGCAGGTGAACTGCATGTGTTAATTACCTTTCGGTCATGTCCCGGTGCAGCACTGGGCTTACTGAAACCTTAATAATTAGACTACCCAACTAGTGCGTCTGGTACCGACTAGTAACAATAGCGCCGACTAGTCGACTAGTCGAGTAATCGCGCACATCCCTAATATACACTTATGGCCGATATAAGCATTCATTAGTTCACATTTTCCCCACAAAATGTTGACGTCAAAGCACATTTATGATCCCTCATACAACCATTTTACTGACTGATTATTACTCAGCTCAAACATTTTATTTTTCATCTTTAATATTCAGACTCAATTATGAATTATTATGATTTAATGACATGCCATACAATTATAAAAGTTATACATTCATTGTTTTATTGCCCCTCATAATTCATTTTTTGACATAAAGTATTCCTTTCTCTCCCCTAACTGACAGAAACAGGACAAAACTTTCTACTTACACCATCAAACTTACACACAGAAAACACACAAACAAACCACGCAGCAAGATCTACACAGGTGTGTCGAGTGGGAATAAGAAAAAAAAAGAACAAAGTTTTTACAGATGGCAGCCATCTTGGCTCAGTTTTCATCTGACAGAAGCATCAATCATCTGCAAGCTTTACATTGCCACAGTAATCACACCCAGGCACCTGCACATTCACTAACAACACAATAATAATAACAAATCCAGTGAGTATGATTTGATCAAGCGTGGCAACAATTTGAAAAAATACAGAAATCTGTAACTCATTTTTTTTATCAAGTTTAAAAAGTCCAAACAGCTTAATGTCCATGACTGACAGGAACCGAACACCAAAATGATCCATTGATAATAAAACATAAACAGCTGGATGCACAAGTGATGCTGGAACTGAAAGGAATTACAGCAGTTTTCCTATTTCAGCTTCAGTGTTTCTACAATGAAACCAGATTTTCTTCCTCTTCGTCTCCTCCCTCTCTCTTCCTCTGCAGCTCCTCTGAAGTTTTCTTCTGTTGGCTTGATGCTTCTTTAATAGAGGACCTATCAGCATCTGTCTGACTGCTCCTCACGCTCTCCTCCATCTCAGGCACAGCAGTCAATATCTCTGCAAAGAAATCCATTGTGTCCCAAATCTCTTGCACTGTTTCCTGTCTTTTTACCAGTAGTTTGATACTTCTATCTCCAGTTTTCTGCATCATTCCCACTTTTGGATCTTTTTTCAAACAGTAGTTGACGAAACCTCCAACCTGACGAACTGTAGCTCTCGTAGCGTGCAGCGCACCAAATCCACCACCAATAGCACCTCCTGGTGCACCAACCAGCTGATCAAAATTCTTTCCGATTGCACCGCCGACTGCAAAGCCAACAGTGAACCATAACACATCACTGACCACGCTGTTAATTTCTCTACCAGCTGCAAGAGCTGCAACATCAACCGAACCACCAACAGCACCGGAAAATGCTCCTCCCACTACTCCGCCAACTAAACTGCCCACAAAACCGACAGTTGCACCAATCACATCCACATCTCCATAAAACCAGCCGAAAGCTGATGCACAAACTGCTCCCAGAGAGCCGCATATTCCACCAATACCGCTTCCATAAACTCCCCCTGTAACTCCTCCACAAATGCCAAGCAGAGCTGGGAAAACCTTTTTCTCCAGACTCTCCGCTTTTTCTTCATTCCTGGCAGCTTCCTGCTGAAGATCATCTTTCAGTTGGTCGTAGTGTCGCACGAAAGGCTCCAGGCTCATTATGGGACTTTGATTCAGGTCGGCTAAGGCGCTGAATCCAAATGTGCTCCAAAAGCGTTCCATTTTGATGCCACTGCTGCAACCAGATCCACGTGTGACTGACAGCACGTCTTCCTGATCAGAACTGAGAGCTCGGAGTTTCAGATATACTTTGAGATCAATAAACTGAGTGCTCGTCCTTGAAGAGGCTGCTGGCGTTTTGCCCTGAAAATAAAAACAGAAACATCTGAAACTTGTCCGTCAGATTCTGATTTTTTAAATTCTGTTTTTACTGTTCAGTTGTTTGCTTTTTTGACAGCAGATGTTGATAGTTGGTCATGCACGTGCAAATCGTAAAACAGATAAAAGAGTAAGCGATGCACAAAAAGTGTATGAATGCCTTCTGATGTGAATAAATTTCATTGCTCTGCATAAATTCCTTCAGTAGCACGCAGGACAGGAAGTCAGCAATAAAGAGTCTGTTCACATTCCTGATCAACCACTCCTGCAATTTTTACATTTTCCAGATGTTTTGTTTTGCACAACAAAGTTTTAAGTTGACATTCGAATGTGTGATAATGAGGGGATAATGCTAACTCTAATCTAAGCCTGTGTTTGGGAGAAAGGGGGAAAAGAAGTTTTTGGAAAAAATGCAAATAGAACGATTATAATTATGAATTTTGTTCCCTGATGGCAAAGACTTGGGAGAAGAACTTAAAAACACAAAACGAAACAAAAACTGCATATTCTGATTGATCGGGGTTGTGTTTTTATTGCTTAAACCTCAGATGTTGAAGCTGAGCCCTCACAAAGACAGTGACAGCTCATTAATTAGGTTACCAAGCAAAAAAATGCCTTGAGGAATTAAATCTTGGGATTTAGTGCTGAAAGGAAAGTTTAACCATAAATGAGTCTAAACATGTTTTTCTAAAAGGCAAAAAATACATTGTGAGAAGTGTAAACAGTTTTTGATGATTATTTTCTTTTTAATAATAAAATGATATATTCTGATAGGTCATCACCAGTGATGATTTCAAAGAGTTTCATCCTACCTGTTTCAATAAACCTCCAACTGCTGCTGCTTCAATGATGCCTTTGGTTCTTTGGCTGATGCTCACACAGAAAAAGGTAAAGTAAAGTCTGAGGCTGGGATTTGCTCAGAGGAAGAATCAGGAAGTTGATGAATGAAATAAAAAGGCAGGGCTGTCATTCTGAAACTGTTCCAATTCAATATGCTCAGAGGGCAACATACAGGCTGAATCCAGCCTCCCCGTGCTGAGGGAAAAAGAGCAATGGCACAATAAAATCATTTTGAGTCATGATGTAACATGAAAAGTGTGAAAAATCATTTAAATTTACAGCTTAAATAAGAGATGAAAGTCCCACTGAAAAAGGCCCTTTCAGCTCTTCTCTGCTCTGAGTTCAGGGAGGCTTCTTTTCCTGAGATGATGAGATGATGAGTTTAGAGTAGAAAAAAAATGTCCTGAGCAGAGTGTTTAGAGCAGCCTGAAGCCTGAGCTTTGCACTCTCATCTTCTTATTTGAAACGTTGGCCTCAGTCTCTCCAGGAGGCTGGTTCTAGAGCCCAGGCCATTCGCTGAGCCGTGTCAAGTAAGTTGAGATCTTGATAGCTTAATAGCCTTAGCATGGTACTGTGTGGATAATCATAATACAAATTTATAACAAATATTAAAGAAATATGATTAAAAAAACAAAAGTTGTGTGTGTGTAAGTGTAACACAGGAATGGTAGAGGAAGCAATGTGTTAAGGAAATTGCGAAATCAACGAGCTTCGGGTAAAATGAGGAACTGAAGCTGTTGCCTAGAGACGAGCAAGAGCAAAACTTAAACATATCGAGGCATGTCCTAGAATGGGTACACAAAAAACTCAAATATTAATAGAAATTAAGCCTAGACAAAAGGCAGTGGGGCGATGGTCTGTTATGATGTATGAAAACTAGGATGCGTCTTAGATTTAGGATCTAAAAGATGATGCGCAGAAGCATCAGAGGAGAATTTGGAGAATTTCAAGAGCTTCTTCCTCGGACAAGGACTGCTCTGCGGAGAGGACTAGCCAAACCTCCCGTGGACACCAATGGGACTTTGAACAGTTCTTCCGAGTATTCTCCCTGCCTTGCAGTTGAAGATGGATGTGGCTTCGCAGTCGGATTTCTATCCTTTAGACTTTGTACTAAGTCAGAGAGGACGTTTGGACCACTGCGCGAGGATTATGAAAAGGACAGTTCACAAAAGGATGGAAGCATCTTCCTCTTGGACTTCTCCTTTTTCGCCACTTCACGGAGGCAGTTTTCAACGAATTGGATGTGGTCACTTTGGCCAAGTGACTCATTCGAAGCCTTTCCATTTCTAAAGAATTATTGGACAGAATTGGACATTTCCTACCCCTCTTCTATTCATCAACCCAGCTCATAAGTATTAATTTTGATTGAGAGATATTAAGTTTAAGATTAGTCATGATTGATTTGAATTAATTTCTGAATTCTGAATTTTGGATTAGTTACTGAATATTGGGAATTGATTAAAGATTGATTTTGATTTATTGCAAATTGCTTGAGCTGAACCTGCAAAAAAAAATTAGACTCTAAAAAGTCAGAAGAGTTCTTTTGACATTTATTTCTTCCCTTTTAGTCTCATGATAGTAAAATTATAGGCAAGTTAGCTCTTACACCTAGCTTTTGTATTAGGTCACACTAGTCTATGGAATCCACTTAAAACTAATTATGTCCCTAGGGCTTTTTTGCCTAGCCTTTAAATTTTAACCTGGCCTGAATCAAGTGCTCAGATCATTCAGGGGAAAGCTGCCATAACTGACAGGACTGTGCTCTGGGCCCAGCTGCGAGAGGCCCCCTGACTGGCTCCACCGGAAGTACAGAGGAAGCGGGACAGATGTCAGGACTAACGGTGGTAAGAGCCAGGCGAGTCACCCCGCACAGTTTAAAGTAGTGCTGCACTGAATTCAGTTGGGGTAATACTCTGCTGACGTGTAGCCAGGACCCTGATTAAACGGAGAAGCTGTCACAGACGTACCTGTGGGATCTATCAGCCGGTATCTCTCAACCTCACGCACTAGCTCAGGCTCCTTCCCAAGCAGAGAGGTGACATTCCATGTCCCAATAGCCAGGGATCGGTCCGCCAGGGCCTCTACGCCCGACACACATTGCACCTGACCCCTACGATGCCTCCTACAGGAGGGCAGGCCCATGTCTTCTCTTCGGGCTGCACCCAGCCAGGCACCACGGGCTAATGCCCGGCCACCAGACGCACTCCTTCGAGCGCCCTCCCCTGGCCTGGCTCCAGGGTGGGTCCCCGGTAACCTTAAACAGTTCCCTTGGTGACTCTTTCATAGGGGTCTTTGGAATCGATCTTTGCCTGGCCCCTCTCCCAGGACCAATTTGCTATGGGAGACCCTACCACAGGGACAAACCCCCGGACAACATAGCTCCTGGGATCACTGGGACACACAAACCCCTCCACCACAATAAGGTGGTGATTCACATATGATTTTTTTTTTTTGCCTGAGAATAATACAATTTCACCATTTTTTTTCTATTTTTTGGACACAAAACAGCAAACATAAATTTGAAAGGTTTATTTTTGAAGCTTCTGAAACAAAATTTAAAAATGAAAAATGAACAGTTTTTCTTGATTTGAGTGAAAGGTTAGGGTTTATTGTTATTTTTTCTTTTGATTGAACATTTTTAACATTTTAAAGGCAATTTTTGAAGAGAAAACAGCTTGAGAAAAGGTTCAAGCCTAAATGAAAACCACGAGTAACTGACATTATATGGGAACATGACAGATTTGTAAAAATCATTGTCCGAACCACAAAAGCAATATTTTGGGTTTGTTTATGTTACCCCCTGAAAAGGGGGGATAAATCAATAAAGATACTCGGCGCGATGTCTCACTCTCAGCAGCTTCATTGAGTTTAAGGCATCGCGACCGAAGCGCCCCCTTCCAGCAGCGGAAGGCATAATCAATCAATCACATCACATCAACCAAAGGCTCAACAAGTCGATCACAGATTGAATTGTGACATGTATTCTTATGAGTCCCACTGAGGCTTTTTATATCATTTGTGAACTTTAGCTTTTTCAAATGAATTACTTAATGTTTAACCATGGCTATTTTATTGCCAACTGAACTGAAATTTTATCGTTGTATAGATTATTAATCAATCTACCACATTTACATGTGCAGAACTAAAAAACAACAACACAGTTTGAACCCAAAAATGAGATAAAAGTGTAAATTTATTACTGAGTGTAACTGGCCACAGAGCTCTACCCTGAGACATGAAAGTGTGTATATATACACACTACAGAGTGCTGCAGCAGTGAGACGTCTTCCTGATGAACAGAGGCTGGGATCACTCTGTCACTGCACACTAATCAGTGTTAACGAGCTTCCTGTTTATCTTTAGGGACATGAGCCGGAGGGTAAAGGTGACGCCGGACTCAGTCAGCTCCACAGAGAGCAGGATGAGAGTCATTATGCAGACTTCAGCTCGACCTTCATCCTCTGCTGCCAGGCTGAGCCCTCGGGCTGCTTGATGGCTTCAGTCAGTTACTCAGCTTTCCTGAAAAGCACAGGTCAAGTTGATGAAGCTGTTTATTAAAATCATATTATTTTACATTTTACTTTTTTCAATTCTTAAACAATGGGCCTTTTTTCATGGCTCCTTCTTTCTTTAGCATACAGAGGGTACATTTCAAAGAAAGCAGTTGACACTCCCTCTTTTTTGGCCTCGAGGCATCTGGAACTGAGACAGGGTTTTTGGTAACAGCCCTGCCCTCCTGCATTCACTGCTCCATTTCCTGATTCCTCCTCTGAAAAAACCTCAGGCTCCACATACGTTACTTTATCTGATTCTCTGTGACTGGCATCAACTTTGGGAAAATGAGACCAAAGGCATCACCGAGGCGACAGCAGTCAGCGCTTCATTGAAACAAGTGGGACAGACAACAGAGAGTGAGTACAGATGAACTTACAGAGGCACAGAATTGCGTCAGCAGCACATCAGATTTAATCCCTCATTTCTAACAAATTCATGACTTATGCACCAAGTTTACAGACAAAAACGTGTCAGTGCAGCTTGTTGGCTCAGTTTGAGACAGAGCAGGGTAAAAACTTGTTCTGGAAAACCAAAGCAGCTCCATAAATGCATTAATTAGGAACACAAACAGAAAAAAACACGGTTGATTGTTTCATGTCACGCTGGGCAACCTACTAATTGATGAATTTTATGTTGTTGAATTAGAATATGGTTTCTGAAAAACTTAAAGAAGCCCAGCAGCTTTTTTTCAAGCTCTGAAGTCTACTATGACCAATCACTGAGAACCAACACAGACATACACAGAATATTCAAATCCTTTCACTCTTTGAATGTCGTTTACAAGAACAATGTTGCATGTTGATCTGTTTTCTTCTCTTACACAGCGACGGCTAATCTGGTTAGTACATGGCTGCAAATAAAGACAGGTTCACTGAATTCCTTAACATTTTAAAATTGTTACATTTGTTTATACCAGTAGTCAAAAGTGGCTGCTAGAATTTATACCCCCGTGCTGAACAAAGAAACACACAGTTTTCTCCTTTTCATTCACTTCTGCTTTTGTCAACAATATTTAACAATCGTGGAGAATTTTTGGAGGTCTCAGCTGTTCTTACAGAAGTGGCAAAGTTAATATTTATATTAATATTAATTTATATTATAATATTCCCTGAGTGTGCAAAAGATCAAGACGATTGACACAGAAGTTTTTTTTTCTGCACAGAAGTATTTGATTAATGGGAGCTGATCTCACACTTCAAATCTTTTTGTTTTTGACTTGCAGGGAGAAAAAATATTGACCTCAGCTTTTTCAAGGACAAGAACTCGATTTCTGCATCTTTCTGCTACTTCTAAACAACTGAACTCGTAACTCTGATCAAGAAGACTTCCTCTCAGGTGCAGGTGGATTTTCGTGCAGCACGAAGGTGAAAATGGAAAACCTCCGAGCAAGCCTGAAGACTTTTGTGCAGCTCTACGACCAACGCAAAGATGATCTCCAGCCAGCTTCAAAGCGTTTGGTGCGGGCAGCTGCTCAAGGGGAGGTTTTTGAGGACTGCTTGTCTCAGGCTCTGTTCAGTGTGTTTGGAGGAGCTCTTGGTACAGTTGTTGGGGGTGTTACTGGTGGGATATGGAGCTTTTTAGGAGCAGTTGGTGCAGTAACTTACACCAGGTTTTGTGGTAACATTAATGCAGCTGGTGCAGTTGTGGGCACTATGGGCAGTATGGTGGGGGGAGTAGTGGGAGGAGCATTTTCTGGGCTTATTGGTGGGTCAGTTGAGGTTGCAGTTTTAACAACAGGTAGAGAAATTCATGGTGTGGTGAGCAATGTGTTATGGTTCACCTTTGGCTTCGTGACTGGTGGTGCAATTGGTAGCACATTTGGAGGGTCAGTCGGTGCAGCAGGTGGCGCTGTGGGTGGTGGTTTGGGGGCCCTGCATGCTACAAGGGCCACAGTTTATCTAGTTGGAATATTCACTGATTTGCCAAAAAAAGATCTGAAAGGAAGCCAAAAGCAGGTGGAAAATCTATACGTGGTGCAGAAAAGTGGAGCAGATTTCAGTGAAAGCATCAAACCGCTGGTGGACGAGCTGAAAACAGTCCAAAGGTTTTGTGACCAAATGGCCTCCAGTGAGACCGTGAAAGGCGTCGCTGATCAGGCTGTAAAGACTCTGACTGCCGTGACAGAGATGGAGAAGAGTGTGAGCAACAGTCAGGCGGAGGCAGGCGGGTCAGAGGCAGGCGGGTCAGAGTTCCTCTCCTGTTTTAAAGAAGCAGCCAGCCAGTGCAAGAAAGTCGGGAAGGAGCTGCAGAGGATGAGAGAGGAAGCCGAGAAACTTCTGGGTTCACTGTAGAAACGCTGCCGGTGAAAGAGGAGCTCAGAACGGATTCATTTCCTTCAGGCTTTAACAACTCAGCATCAGCTGTTTACCCAGCTGTTTATGTTGTATTTTTATTATTAACTACTGTTATTTTGTAGTTCTCATATTCCCTTCATACACATTCAGCTGTGGTAAATTGTGTCGCTCATCTCATCTTCGCACAAAATATTATTATACTTGTTCCGAGGAGATGTGAAAATTTCCTTTGATTCAGGCTAAATGTTGGGAAAATCCCATCTTACAGCAGCTGAAGCACTAAACACGGCCTCTAACAAAAAAGCTTAAATAAAAATCAAAACAAAGAGATACAATTAAATAGTTAAATAAGGTGATTAGTATTCTTAAAAAGGAAGATATATAGAGACAGACCACTGTTACCTTCACCTGCAGCAGCATTCAAACAAGAGGCGGACGAACTTCATTCAAACTGCTTTATTTTCTTTCTGCTTCCACCACTCAGGAATATCTGCTGGCTGCAGCGGTTTAGTTTTCATACACATCAGGATGTGTTAAGTTTTGTTTAAGTGTGTAGAGCTGTGTTTCACTGTGATTAAAAATGTGCCCCCCCCCCCCCCCCATTTAAAAATATATATACCATATGTAATTTAAGCTTTAGGTTTGTGACTGTGCTGACAAATTTCACTCCCCATATGTCTACATTTTTATTTTAGTTCTGTAAGTACACAGTATTGCCATAGTTTCAATCATCCTCTAAAGTCTGGAAACTATAATTATCGTTGGTTCGCACATTGTGAGCAAACGATAAAAAAAGTGTTTTCTTCTTTTTTTAGCAGCTGGCTTTCAGATGTGGCTTCTTCTCAGTATCTTTCTGGTATTTTTTCCTCGTCTCATCTGCACTTGTTAAACTGTATTTGATCATCTGGAACGTTCTTCAGCAGCCGTGCTGTGAATCAATGCTCTTCACCAAATGTTAAAACAAGAACATCTGAAGCTTTCAGTGCTGAGCAAATTAAATCTTTTTAAGTTCGGGCTGTGAAACTGGAGGTGCTGCAACCTGTATAAAATCATAAAGAGCTGTGCGTTCAAGTTGTGTATAAGTATGAATCATTGTGTGTTCCATTTTTATCTATCTGAACTTTAGGTGTATAAATTTACATGTGATTTTTCCTTCATCAGTCTCTCTCCTGACTGTGGAGGGGTTTGGCCCTCTCTCTCTTTTACCCCATTGCTTCAGTTCTCTGAGGTTCGTGAGCATTTGTCTTCACAGCTTTTCGGCTGGACTTTGACTGGTTCGTTGCATTTATGATTGAATTCAGGCCGAGCTTTAGCTGTAGGCCACACGGCCTCCCATCTGACTCTGGAATACTCTGACATACACAGGAGATCACAGTCGACTCAGTGACTGTGCCCAGGCCCGTGGAGTCTGAGAAGGAGCTGCTGGGAAGGTTGTAGCATTGTGTTAACACACCTGAATGCTCCAGTCCAGCAAACTGCCCAAACCTCTGCGGTTATAGAGGAGCTCACACTTTTTTTTTTTTTTAACCTTTATTTATACAGGTAGTCCCATTGAGACTCTGCGTCTCATTTGCAAGAGAGACCTGTTTCACCTGTTTCACACTTGCTGATAATGAATGAATCAGATGTATTTGATTAGCAGCACCTGGCTCCTACTCAAACATTTCTGAGACGTTTACATGACGGCGTCACACGGCCACTGGCTGCACGTCTGTGATGCCCATCTGCCCTTTGACTAGACTGAGATCTGATGATTGTGTCTGAGTGCAATGAACTCACTGTCATGTTAAAGAAAGCAGCGTAAAATGATATGAGTCAGTGTGTGACTATACCGGGTTATAAAGAAGGGGCGGGGCATTTACTTTTCTAAGAGGCCACAGGAGAAACTGCTGCGCCAAAAGCTGAGCTCAGTCCTGCTCAACTTTAATTTGATCTCTTCATAATCTGCTACAGGTGACAGTAAATGTTACAGTTAGCCAACAAAAATGTGAAATAGAATATTAAAAATGGCAAGGTCAAGTTAAGCTTGTGTTCCTCATCCGTTGCTTATATTTTGGGGCATATGAATGCTTATTGCACTTTAGCAAATTCTGAGAAATAACGCCCCAACTGCCAAAGTGAGAATGATTTTATTTATTGCATTTTTGGAGGAATTGATTCCTCTGTTACCACTAATTATTCAAATTAATTTGTAAAGACTAATACTTCTTTTTTTCCCACTAAAACTGGACTAAAACTATCACATTTAGAAATGACTAAAACTGACTAAAACTAAGAAGCATTTTCGTCCCAAATACTGAGACTAAAACTAAAATGGTTGCCAAAGACAACAATGCTTCCCACACCTGCTCTGTATCAGGTAATCAGCTGGGTGGAATATATGAAGCTGCCAGATTGTTGCTGGTATGGTGAACATTAGGCCCTCCCTGTCGCAACCCGGTCTGCTCTCACTTCTTCTAGCTGCCAGTCCTCAACCTCCTCAGAAGCCTTGATTACCTGGAAACCTGTTCACCTGTTGCTTGTAGAAACCTCCAGTGTGACTCACCAGCTCTCTATAATCTGTCAAAGGAAGAACTTATCACTTCCACCAACTCTCTGACATTCACCACCTGCATCCACAGCCCCTCTGGGGCTCTGCTCACTGTCACCCTCCCCCTGGCTCATGTTAATGTGTTCTTTTTATTGTGAAGGAAAAACACCTGAAACGGTTAAAATAGAAAAATAGAGCATTTAAAGCATCAGGATTACATTAGAATATACACATGATCATGTGGAGGCCTCTGCCTACAGAGAGCCTGCTGCTCCTCAGTAACCAAAACATTTTATAGTGGCACGTTATCACAATCAAAACTTGATTGCTTGATTAATCCACTGTTTATTAATTAATGTCCTGGAGTTTACCTTTAAACATTTGTCCATTTATTTGATATAAAATAGAACCCCAACATCTCCCTCCTTTTGACACCAACAAGGTGTCAATAATACACCTGTTGAAACTCTTAAGGACAAAATGGCATGATTATAATATACTTTACGCACAATCAGTCATTTCAACACAGACTTGCTCTCAAATTGTTTTCTCTAAACCACTGAGGTCTATAATCTGTGTTTATACTCCAACAAGGTCACACACACACTTGTTTCAGGCAGTCAGATAGAGCAGAGACAGTTCCACAGAGTTCAGCATAGTTTTTTTTTTTTTAAATAAAGAAAAGTATATGAAAAGCAATTTAAGATATTATAAGCAGTTATATTTTCTAAAATCACGCTCCTTTTCTATAAATTAAAACCAAACAAACAAAATGCCAAGCAAGTGGATTTAAGCACGGGACACATAAATCATGATTATCCTGCAACGAATGCTCAAAAAATATCTGTTTAAAGTACATTACATAAGATGGTTCTTTATTATCACACCTTTATTAATTGATACCTAATTGTTAGATAATTCATTCTCTTATTACAGGTTCAGACCTTTTTCTTTTTATCAGTTTACTAAGAATTACTTGATGATTTATTTATTTCTAAGTTCTCCGTTAAGTTTGACAATGTCTTTGAAAATTGAACTGCTATAGTTAAGTATCATTTAGACTCAGCCAACTGCACAAGTAACATCTATGTCATTTTACTCTGCTGTTAGTTATGTTTTGTTTTATTACTCACTACATTCTACAATTAGTCTCTTTAAAGTCAATCAACACTCCTGATTTAATATTACAATTATCCTGATTAAATTTTGTTTAATTTTGGCCCAAAAGGCATACAATGGCTCAAACTCAGCTGCTCCTTTAATTTGTTACAACCTCATTGGAAACTCTTAAAGGACCCTGTGGGGCTGATTGTTTTATTGACATAACCTGGACTTGTGCACAGGTACCGTTCCACTTCCCAAAACGTCACGTCCTCCAGACGTCAGCCCTGTTAGCCTTGTTGGACAAACCCAGGGGCTGTCAAAGTCCTGTCACACTGGCGTGTTCCCACACCAATACGGCAGGTGTCCGCTCTCAGGCAGACATTCCTCCTGGTAAAAAAGGCACATTTCTCATATCAGGGCATAAATGTCAGGGAGTGGTTACCGGCATCCATGGAAAGAAGCAGTCCAGCATATTAAGTTCTGATTTTTCCTATTGTCTTCAGTTTAAAATTGAGCCATGTGGTTGCAGGCCTTTGGGGTCAATATTTAAATTTGAATAGGCTTTGGTCAGATCAGGTCTGACCATTCAATCTAATTTTATGCATAGATTTGGTCTGTTAAATACAACACCCTGACTCAAAGACTATCAGCTTAAAATCTACACAATAGAATTTGCTAAGGCACATATTTAACAGCAGAAGTCTATGTTTGAAAGATCTATTATTAAGTGTCTCCACATTACAGATCTTCTGATTTTTTTTTCTAAAAGTTAATCTATTTTTATGCACCTGAAGAGTTAGGTGCAGCAGTTGTCTGTAGATCATACATCATTCTAAATTTTGACATTTCTGAATTTAGCCATTTATTTTCTCTTTTTGTCAATATTGGTTGAAAAAATAAAGTAAAATAAAAAAAACACAAAAAAACAATAGAAAACAATAAAATAGGCACTGCAAATGATATATGTTTTCAATTTTCATTATTCGGTTTTCTTTCAATAACAGCATTAGTGTTTGAGTTCTCATTAAGCATGTTAATAAATGATTATTGTTATGGAAAACTTGCTATTGCTGTCTTAATGAGATTCAATTCGATTAAATGATTTGAGTTTCTTGTTTGGTCGAGCATATCTGTCTCTCTTTGTTTCTCTCCCCAGTTCTGCTGAAATGTTTTTGTTATCTTGCTACTTGGACCTTTAATGTTTTGTCTCCATGTCTGTGTTCAAGGACCCTGGAAGAATCCGGGTGTTTCACAGGCAGCTGGAGTGACTTTGGCTGTTTGTCTGACAACAGCAATTATAGAGAGAAAATATATGGTTAAAATTACAGAT
>JAVDPK010000930.1:93553-110890 GCA_034780415.1 Cichlasoma orientale | reverse complement strand
GCTTATAGTTAGGGCTGGATCAGGTGACCCTGAACCATCCCTTAGTTATGCTGCAATAGGCCTAGGTTGCTGGGGGGGTTCCCATGATGAGTGTTTCTTCTTCATTCTCCTATTTTCACTCTGTTTATACCCCACTCTGCATTTAATCACTAGTTATTATTAATCTCTAGCTCTCTTCCACAGTTTATCTTTTGACCTCTCTCTCTCCCCTCAGCTCCAACCGGTCGTGCCAGATAACTGCTCCTCCCTGAGCCTGGTTCTGCCTGAGGTTTCTTCCTGTCAAAGGGGAGTTTTTCCTTCCCACTATCACCAAGTGCTTGCTCATAGGGGGTCGTTTTGACTGTTGGATGTTCTCTGTATTATTGTAGGGTCTTTACCTTACAATATAAAGCACCTTGAGGCAAGTGTTTGTTGTGATAAATAAAATCTAACTGATCAGAATGACGTATAATACCACTGAATCCCTATTTTCAAACCAAATTCTTTAAACATGATGGAAAGCAAGAAATGAAAATGAGGCCAATAATTATTACCCATTTCATCACATTTTCAGGAGAATATGGCAATGAATCCTATCATGAATTAAGATTAAAATAATGGATTTATTTAAAGTCCATCCTTAGACACTGTGATCACCACAGATTCTATTTTAAGATGTGCCGTGAAAAAAGTGGCACCTGCAGTCAATGCTTTAAATAATACTCATACCACACATCATTCTGCAGACACCAGCAAAACCACTGAGCACCAGTAAAAAGTGTGCACACATGCTCTGATAATAGCATTTAGCATCACTTATCGCTATGTCTCACATTCACACAGAAACACAAACACTGTCTGAACAAAAGGCCACCAAATGCTTACGTATCGAAGCATCTTCACTATGAGAGGAATGAAGCTGCTTCCCAACAGAAATATAAGAAAGATGCGTCTACAGCTGCTTTGGGACGTCTACACACAAGCCAGCATGCCCACAGCATAGCCTGGTTTATCAACCTTCTGTATTAATAGCTACCCAAACCAACCTTAGATTATTATTATTATTAGTTTAGTTTTGACCTTATTAAAATATCTATTGAGCTACTGCGCTTTGTATCATTTTACTTTTTAAAGCCATTTTATATGTGGCTGTGGCTCCTTATTTAATTCAATTCAATTCAATTCAATTCAATTCAACTTTATTTGTATAGCGCAAATTCACAACAAACAGTCGCCTCAAGGCGCTTTGTATTGTAAGGTAAAGACCCTACAACGCTGTAGACTTGTAAAAATGTACAAGTCAACATATAAACGATATGTTAACTTGTAAATAAGGTTGTATTTAAGATGCTTTTTTTCTGGGATGAATAAATAACCACTCCAAACAACTCGGTGAAGGTCAGGAGAAGGTCACGGCCAGGGTTCAAACAGGCCTCTTAAGAATAGTAGCATTCCCAAATGGCCTGTCGGGAGTGAATGATAACTCCCACATTAAGCCAGTGCATCACAGCACACATGCCAAAGGACACTTGTGTAAATTAGCCCCATTGGCAGCTCTGATGAAGCGGTACTAATTGACACCCCGGGGATGAGAACAAGCTGCTATGATTAGATCAGCTTAATGGAAGCAGGTCCCTGCAGCCGTGTGCAAAAAATCCAAATAAATTTTGAGATGAGATACGGAGGATGGGCCTGCTGTCCACATACCTTTGGCTATTTTTGGTGAAAATATAGTTATTAATGCAAACTTGACGGTGATTAGAGTCAGTTCCATGTTTCACTTTTCTCACTTTTGTTATGAATAGCATTAACATTAATAAATCATTATTAGATAATCACACCTACATTTTAATGTAATGCACGGCCCTTCAGACAAATGGAAGTGCCCTGTACATTCATCAGCATCGATCATACCTGACTGTGAAGCCTTTGCTGCTCCTTGAAGTGCTGTGTGTTGGCGAGTTGCTGGCACTTCTTCTCAGATCTTCCACTGGTTTGTCTGTGGGCTGCGTGCCATTGTCCAAAGTCTCCACCTCATACCTGAGAGTCACAGTCAAAGTAATGTTAACTTTTGTGACCTTCTTGAGCAAGTTAGTTTAATTCAGTGGCTGTGTGACAGAAACAGCTCAGCTCTGGGATGTTTTTAAGTTGATACCTACGTGACAGCGCTGTGGGCGACAGACAGATAATCCACGAGGATGTCCAAACCCTGGTTCTCCTCATTTAGGAACTCCTGAGCCCAGCTGCAGGAGGATGGAACAAAAAGAATTTAACTACAGTAACATTTCCTGATGAGGGAAGTGTTTTAAATAAACTTTACGCTGTTATTTATTGTGTTTATATAAAGTTTAAGGTCAAAATGTTGCTCATAGCCAAAAATGTTTCTTTAAATGTGATGCAATTGGTTGGAAAATTCACACATTTATGTCAGGCTCCTGTTTAATCTGTGTGATATCAGCAGCTGCTTATCTCTAACAATTATATTTTACCCATGTGGGAGCGACTCACCCGATATGATTGGTCCTCAGGGAAATCTCCAGCTCTCTCAGGATCTGTGTGGATTCCTGGACACGTCTCTTAAACTGATAAAGCACATACGCTGAGTCTGTGGTCAAGAAATGCTTAAAGAGATCTTACACTTATTAACAGCTCTATATTATTCTGGCGATTAATCGGATAAAAATCTGGCACATTCTGTAGATTTTTCATTGAACCACTTAAGCCTTTTTTTAATACACTATTAAAAATACATTAAAAGATGCAAATAAAATGTTAATGTGCCCGCTCTTCTAATGCTTTTCTTGGGTTCTCTGCACGACTTAATACAGGATTACCCAAGATTTATATTCTTTATATAATATAATGAAGATATCTGATGCATTTGCTGCTGGGAACAGGCTACAGAACAATAACAGCAGCCCACAAAGTAACTGTGCCTGAACACAGAGGCCCAACTTCATCGCACAAATATTTGTGTGAATAGTTAATCAGAAGGATTTATCGGATAAGCCTGCAGCGACATATTTGTGGTGTTCTTCTTTTTCCTGCCACAAAAAGCTCAAGAATTTTATCAAAAAGTACAAAATCACTGAAGAACAGAAGTTGAAATGTTTTGGTTTGAGTTTGCTGCGGTGTACCTTTCGACTGACTCCTCCATGATCCACGTAGCTTTTCAGCTTCTCCAAATAAGCAGATGGTGGATTCTTCACTTGAAAGCGCTCCTAAAGATGGAGAAAAGAGGCGCACAGAGCTGTAATTATGTTTGATTGGAGCGCTGCAGCCACGGGGAAGGCAGGGCAGGGCTCAGCCAGGGCTGCACGCAGGCAGTCTGATTACACCGCCTCTCCTATGCAAATGCATGAAATGATTCAAGCACCATGCAGCAGCTCCATTCACACACACGGTTCAGCTGAAGTGTCGCCATTCATGGCCTTTAATTCAAGAAAAGAACCTGTCAGCTTGTTTATGTGATAAAAGCTGAGTGAGAAGCTGTGGAACAGCGACAGGTTTGTCACTCTCACATCAGCGCACACAGGTTGTTACGGCCCGTCCTGTAGTTACTATGGTGACGTACAATATTGATGAGTATTCTTGTGTGTGTGTGTGTGTGTGTGTATGTGTGTTGCTTTCTTATGTTTGTTACTCAGCCGTCTTACAAGACGTTATAATAGAGCCCCATTTATCAAACAAATCTTCTTATATTACACCATCACATTACATTTTGCACCGTGCTTGCAGCCTGCAGCCTGGCAGCAGTGCGTGTCACAGAGAAAAATTACCCAGGGGACCTTTGGGTTTTGGATTGTGAGAGCTGCTTTCCACCAAAAATATAACAGTCTGGAAAGCAGTTTAAATCTGTGAAGCATGAACGACATCATCAGAGTTTGAAGCGTTGAACGCTGGCATCTGCGCTTGTGTTTGAGTTTGGTTATCGTGCTGATGTCTGTTTACACTTCAAGCCTATTAAAATGAACTACAGAGCAGGATTTGTTGCTTAGCGAGGGAACCTCATGTTTAATTGAGGGATGTCAGCTTTTCAAAGGTGGACTTCTTCTTACATCTCTATGGTAACTTATGCTGCACTGCAGACCCCTTATGTTCGAGAAGAGAGATCGATGGGTTTGAAATCACCCCCTACTGACCAGTGTATTCTAGAATAGTGTGTCCATTCATGGAAAAGCCCACAGGCCTCAGTGTGCAGGTAGTAGGAGGGTCTTTCCCTGATGAGCATCACTAAGAAATACAGATTCTTAGGAACACCTTTAATCCTGCTTTTTCTGTTGGCTGCAAAATAAATGTATTTTTATACGTCTTAAATGGTCCTAAAGCTTCTACTTGTAGACCTTCTTTTAATTTGTTCTTTACGTGTTCTCTGACCATTAAAGGCCACTGGAGCTGCAGCAGAAAGAATAAAACTAAAACTGTAATTGTATGTGGGACCAGCACATGTCCTACACAATACTGATGTTAACCTGTCTGAGGAAGAAACTGCCAGTGACATGTAGAGTAACCCCCCCAAAACATAAAAAAAAATCTGTTAATATGTTTAAGCACAATAAAAATGAAGTAAACAAAGGCCATTAAAAAGTCAAAGTCCACAGATGTAAAAAAAATCAAAATCTACCTGGTCACAAATCAGTTCCCACTTCTTCTCGTTGTCGTACTGGTTGAGGATCTTCACCTTGTCTGGAGGAAGATTCATCGTGTTCTGGAAGCAGAAACAAATCAAAGACATGTTAAAAAGTGACTCTGTGCATTGGAAGCAGAATTATAATTTTAATAATATAACAATGATGGTGAACCTGGTAAATGTTCCTTACTCAACACAAGCTGTTCATAGTCTTAGCATATTAACGTGATGCTATATTAAAAGTACACACTCAAAGGAGTACAATACCATACTTGGCCCAATGAAGGTAGAACAACATTTTAAGGGGCTCAACAAGGCAAAAAACTTCACAGTGTTTTTCTACTCAAGCAGCAATAAAACTTCTACAATCAGTAACACATACAAAAGCTATTAGACCAACAAAACAACAAAAACCAACAACACTATTTTCCAAGTTTTTTAATGTAAATGTGCTAGTTTTCCTCATGAATTTATGACTTTAATCTAAAAAAACTGAGTTATATTGTATGAGTTTTCCTTCCTCCCTCAAATCATTCTCAGAGATAAATTTACGAAACAAACTGTCAGAAGTGTGTTTGTTTCTTTGTGTGGGTTTTATTTTGCTTTTCTAAAGACACCAAATAATGATACTTTGTGAGGATGGATTGAGCTCATCACACCAAAGACACTGCAGCTGTGCATTATATCTGCAGTAGATAATGTAATAGCCTTCAGCCTACTTTGCAATCGGATTTATCAGTAAGGAGGCACCGAAGGCCAGAATCAACGCAGAAGCATCAGGACTTTGAAAATGCACCCATTTACATTTTAAAGTCCTAACACAGGCTATTGTAACCAATCAGTGGCTGCAGGGCTTCACCTGTGCTAATTGGAGTCACTAAGCCGAACCTGTCCGCTGTGTGCGTGCTGTTGGTGCACTTTAATGAAACGATCTGATAAATACTGTGGCTTGCTGTGTAGAAACAGACCATCCATCCAAGAAGCTTGTGGTTCCGTTTTGCTGAGCCAAATTCTAGTATTTCATTAATCTGTTACTTTGCACTAAATAACAGGAATCTGTGTCCCCGCGTTGCTTTTGTGCAGTTACTGGATGGCGTTTGCTGGCAGTGCTCGCTATGATGTCATGGAGGCTACTTCCATCGTTTCTACGCAGTCGATTAGCCCAGTCCACAGTAACCTATATACTCATTGATCTCACTGTGCTCTGAATTATTTACAGTTACATTCTGTGCCTAGAAACAGGCATGTTAGTGTCTGAATATGGAGATCTTCCAGGAAACAATATGACCACAAATACTGGCTCCCCTCGGGGGCCCCCTGAAAACATCTTCAATTATTAAAGACTTTGCTACAAGCCCTGTTATGTCTGGCAGTGAGTCGCTCTGAGAGTCACAGGTCTTTGGCATTATCAGCTGTTTGCTGTCATGTTACACTGCAGCGTCATGCTCGCATTACTCACGTATAACCTACATTTCAGAGGAGGATTTGAGGTCACAATTGGTTCTGAAGAGCGTGGGCTGATCCTGCACTTTGATAAAAAGCACGCCAGCAAACCGCTCGTCATGAACTCCTGATGTCAGCCCTTTGAAAGAGCAGTCAGATTTGCTCGTGTTTATGATAACTGACATCAAATTTTATAGACAGAAAGGATAAGAGAGTGTCGCCGCACTCCTTCCCTTGTCAAAACTGAAAGCACGGGTGGTGTCCCGCATATCAAACACAGACACATGAGCCGCAATAATTATAACCCACAGACGTGTGAAACAGGAGACTCCCACTCAAGGATGACACAAAGCTACTCATAGCTAATCTGACATCCCGAGACACTCACGCCTCATCACCCGAGTCAGTGACAGTGACAGGACAACAGCTGATCATCAACTGAAACACAGCACCAACAAACATAGTCCGACCATTGTATGCATTAAATGTAAGTCATGGGTTTTTATGCATGCAGAGGTAGAGGCTGAGGCCTCTGAAACATGCGGGGAGCTGCAATCAGGCGCGCTAATCTGAGAAATGGGGTCAGTGGATCAATGCTGGACGTGAATCTGATAAATCAAGCCTGATGAATGAAGCTGATGGATCAATGGCTGGTTACATGTGGCCGGATGGAAACTAATAAACAACGTTGGTGTTTTCCACCAGCAGTAAACAACACGACTGCGGCTTCAGTGCAGCAACGTCACACTGAGGCCGTGTCACCCATGTGACCCGAAAACACAGAAATGGTGTCGTTATCAGAGCTGAAATCATAGTAAGTGTCTTTTTTGCCTTTTATCAAAGAAGTCGATGCTGATCTAATCGACCACATCTGATGAACCAGTTCCAAATGCCTGACATGATTCTAGTCAGACTGAGACCACAATCCCAGGCCCGCTTACTAAACCCGGTACTCATGGAAGTCCTGCCTTTTTCATTCTCAGCCTAGACCGGATGTATTTTGTTCTCTGCCATCGTGCAATCACCCGATTCCATGTGGGTGACAAACTGCATGATTAAAAAAAAATCAAGTGTAAAAACTGCAGTTCCTCCAGTGGCCACTATACTGCAAACTATTAGGATGTTTCTGTTATTAGTCATCTATTTGGATACTAGTCAGGTGTAGAGTGAGGGGAGTGGCCACTTTCAGGTGTGTCAACACAAACCATTGTGTTTGTGGTGTCGCTGCTTTCTGGAGCATTTTAAAGAGAAATGATATGAATTATGGTGGCGAATTACACTAACAGATAATGCAAGAAGTATGTTCTTCACAGAGGTGGGAAGTAACAAAGTACAAATACTTCATTACTGTACTTAAATGGAATTTTCTGGCATCTGTACTTTATTTGAATATTTATTTTTCTGTCTTTTTGCTTTTTCTCCCCACATGTTCACACACACGTCTGTACTCCAAACAGGCTCGTTACTTTAGGTTTAACATCTGAGGGAAGTTTTTATTTCCCATCACTGCCTTTAAACGCCAAACCCATCTGAGCCTAAATGGAGGAGCAATAACACATAAAAGGCAATCCTGTTGGTGTATCCATGGAAGAAAGAGGACAGGAGAGGAAGCAGAGAGGTTAGATTTAAAGGGAAGGACCTCTGATAAACTGAATTTGTCCTGATTTTTTAAATCAGATATTGTGTATGATGTGAAGTTGTTGTTTTTTTTTTTATATTGTGAAACATCCTGCAAAACAAACTGAGGTTCACTAACTTTGTGTTGTTCAAATACTCATCAGCATAAACAGGTCAGTTTGCTGTACTGTGGTGAGTGTACAGTAACTGTGTGGTGGGACAGTGCAGAGCCGCTGTGGTGTTCACGGTCAGAGTTACAGGTTACATCAGTGCAGCAGAGATGAGTTTGAATTTAAGCCGATGCTGTTTAGATTCATTCACTGAATTCCACCTTCATACCAACTCTATGCTGTCAGTGTAGCTGAAGTAGCTCGTGAAATACTGGATTCCATTGTGTTGGATTCAGTTCATCCAAAAATAGCAGTAAACAGTCAGTCAGAGCAGCAGCAGGTCAGCTGATCGCAGCCCGAACATAAAGAAAATCGAATGCAGCTCACAGTAGAAATCACTGTGATTCTTTCCCCCCACTGAGCCACTACAGCTGATCTTAGGGTTCCTCCACCTGCTGAATCCCACGCGTGCTCACGTTTCTGTTCAGGTGTGAAGGCAAAATAATTTTTTTTTAAAAAGTTTGTATTCCCATGTAATAATATAGCACAAGCTTCAATTAGCGTTGTACAAAAATAGCAGTAGTATATAGTAGCAGAAATGGTAGAAATGTCATCTAGGGGGCTGCTTTTACTTTCTTTCTTTGAGTATCTTTCAGAGTCTGTACTCTTTCACTTTTACTTAGTAAAGAAGTTGATTAAGTACTTCAACTTTTATCAGAGTATTCTTTAATACAAGCATCTGTACTTCTACTTAAGTAAGGAACGTGTGTACTTTTGTCCCTGCTGGTTCTTCTGTAAAATAGTTTTACTTCATTAGTTTGTTTCTCAGCACTAATTAGCTGATAGACGTGTGCTCCATTTCTACATTTAATAGGGAAAAATTGTACCTTTTAAATAAAAGCAAAGACCATAATCATGATCACAGAAAATGAAAACAGGTTTTCATTTTTAATCCTCGACTCTTGTGTTGGTATCACTGAACTACCTAAATCAGTAAATCAGCTCCAACCTGTGAAGCTGCTTTCAGATTCATGCGTCAGTCACAGGACATTTTACGAGAGCGAGTCTACGGTGCTTGCAGTTTTCTTGCTTATTCAGTATTTGTTGTGTTTCTTAAACAGAGGATAAGAAAATATATTCCAACTCTGACTGTAATGACACTGATCCCGATCCTGATCAGTTTATTGTAGAGATGCAAAAGACAGCAGAAGCTACAAATGCACCTATATGCACTCTCACACACACATGCATAAAAACAAAAGGCGAGCAGTGAAGTTTCAGGCAGAATTTTGCAGTTTTGGCCTCAAAATATATTGATTTTGTTGTAAGTAACAATATTCCCACAAAAATGCTAACCTCGGTCCCCATTATTCACACAGGTGCTGGTTCAACTATGAGAAATTTTAAAATTTCTAATAGGCAACAAAAGATTTTTTTTGCCCCCAGCTAATAATATAAACTGGAAACAGGCAGTCTACAGTGCTAAACATGGACGTAGGCAAAGCTATAAAAAACACTTTAAATAAGTGAGACATTGTAACTACATGTAGTATGAAAATCATCTGATAGTGTAGTAAGATAATGAGAGGCATATAAACGGACGTAATGATTTAATGTTTGTTCTGCAGGAGGAAGCAGCCTTACGGTTACATTCAGACCCTGGAGATCAAAATTCCTCTTTCCATAAACAGCGACACAGATCGGATGAACTTTTTTCCAAGTAACATAAACCAAAAATAAGTTATAAAAACAACATATTTAAATTTTTTTCGATATTTGTTAATCTGATATTTTTTAATTCTTTGACAATTTAAAACTTTTTTGCAGTTTAAACAAAAAAAAAATTTTTATTTATGCATTTACTTTTGTAGCTCTAGTAGCATTTTTCCTTTGTCGGCTCTTGTCATTATCTGTCCTTCCTTGTGATAATGCCGATTGTGTGCTCATCTAAAAAGATTTTGTTTAATTTTCTGTTAGCAGGATGGATCTGACTGGGTCTGGTCTTTTTTTATGTGATTTGGTAATAATACTAAGAATTCAACAACACATAAATGCAACAATATAAAAAGAACAACTTGTTAATAACAAGCCCAGCTGGAAGTCTGCACAGGTTGTTTGCCAAAAGACTATAAAGTCTTTTAATTTTATTTTCACTGAGTATATTCACCTGCACAAACAACGCAATATTCAATCTCGCTGGATAATCATGTCCCCAGTGCATCATTAAAGGCCTGGTCCTCTGTAACATCACTGGGTCAGCAGGGAGTTATGTTTGTGACAGTAATGTGAAACACAACCTGTGAGGGACTGCAGTCATCAAGCTTCACATTTTCATCTCAAGCTTGCTGTTGGCTGCATGCCCTCTATGTCTCATTTTTATTTCTTAAGACATGTTAAGTGTGAAGGCATGTGGCTATCTCCATGGCAACCTGCACCATAGCTGCCTCAGTACTTTGTAGGCTCATGAATCCCTCCAGCCATGGTTTAAAATGAAGTGCCGTTAAAAAATAAAATCAGTGACCTTTACACCTGCCGCTACACCACCGGAGAATTCAAGACTCTGAATTTCAAAGTGGCAGCAGAGATGGAGGGTAGGGTGCTCTGCAGGCAGAAGAAAGCTAAATGATGCATGATGATGACTTTCTATTTTTTCCTGAATATGCACTTATTAGTCAACCACCTGTTGCACTATTATTTGATATTATATGCACTGGTTGTGACTGTATGATTTGTTCACAGTTGCTAAAGGTCAGGATGTTTGAAAAAACAATTACATGTGAGAAAAGATACATACGCTGTTGTAACTACACTTTATGGACAAATACAGATTTAATAAATAATGTTTTTGGAGGCATGTGCCTCTGTGCAGTGGCATTTCCCTCCAACTGATATTTCTTTTTATTGTCTTTATTAACTTCATTCATTCTTGTGTTGATTGTTTTGATAGTTTTATGTGGAGTTCACATGCCCCCACATGAAGCCAGATGAGGCAAAGTGTTCTGTCTCTCCACCATCATTGCTGCATGTTTGGGAGTTACCAGCAGTCCTGTTTCATTAGTTTAGTTTATTAAACTCATTTTAGAGGAAAATCATACTGCTTTTTTAGGTAATTGTTTTGTATTAATAAGAACTGCAGCAACTATATGGCACCTTATATGCTGCATTCCTCTGAGCCATGAATTTAGAGATTATAACATATTTGGGGGCTTGTCCAGGATTGAATTGGATTCAGGACCACTTCCATCCAAAGCAGGGATCATACCAGCCCAGATATTTAAAATAATTGTAAATTGATTGCTAGTGGAAGAAAATGGATGTGATGGATGGCTTGTTAGGGTACATGGTGGAAAGGTTACCGGTCTGTCACAGGGCTAACACAGAGAGACGGCTAACTATTCACACTCACATTCAGATCTATGGACAATTTAGAATCACCAAATAACCTAACCCCACTAACTGCATGTCTTTCAACAGTGGCAGGAAGATTCGACCTTCTTGCCGTGAGGCAACAGTGTTAACCACATTAGTATCAACAGAAAAAAAATATATATATATATATAGAATAGAATACTTTTACAAAGGGGCATAGAGCAAAAATAGAGGAAAAATATATGCTGAAAGGTGAAACGAGAACATTACTGCAATATGATGCAACACTTGATTATCTTGTTTTAATAATGGTTTGAAGGATAAAGTGTACTCTAATTTAAAATTGGATTAATTACACAGAACTGCAACTTACTCCATAAAAAAATCACCAGAAGGCAGGAAATGAAATATCTGACACTTGAAATGAGTAGAGCTGAACCTTCAGACCCTCCAATTAATGTCCCCCCAATGCCTGAAAGAAACTTGCACATATAACTTATAATCCTGCAAAAAAAAGTGCAGACCATCAAAAAAACAAGACTTCCTTGTTTTTTCTTGACTTTGTGGATCAGCCTGTAAGTACAGTACACAAATCCGCAGATGTACATTTACAATTCCACCCACTTGCCGCACTCCCTGTTGGGAAATATGCAAAGTGTTATGTAAAACACTGAAGGGAAAAGTGCTCACTGTAAACTTGGACGTGACTGAAGCCTTTGTGCAGTCACTTTATCAGAGTCGTTCTCTGCTGCATGTTCTCTGCAGGTTTCTGCTGCTTTATCATAGATTCTTTCATTGCAGCATCACATCCAAGCATCACAATGTGAGTAAAGCGTCGATAAATGCTGACTCACAAACAACCCTGCTGGCTTATTTTACACACAAATACTTGGTGATTACATGCAAATGCACACGTGTTGCTGCACACGCACAAAACATTATCCACCCCCCATATCCAAGCCTTCTGACACACTCTCTGCGTGTTCTTCTGAGGCGCTGCAGACAGAAACTAGCAGCAGTTTGCACACAAGCAATCACCAACTGGTTTGTATGCAGACCGAGTATCTTCAACACTAAGCACAGGAGATTTGATTTGTTATGCACACTCAGCACAAGACATAAAGGTGGGAGCGATAATCTGTGCTTGGAAGGACAGAGAGATGATGTAGCAAAAAGGCAGGGAGAGTGGGGACAAAACCTGCTGCAGGATTAAGCCTGTTATTTATTAATTTTTTTTATGGAGACACCTGAGCATTCATACAGTGCTGCAGTAGCTGGCACACTTGCTGCTGGCACATTAATTCATTGCAGTAGGCGTCCCACGACCCCACTGTATCTTAAACACAAATCCTTCCACTGCAACATTGGCAGAGTTTACTCTGACACAGTAATCATATTCCAATGAAGGCAGAGACACAGTTTAGGTTTAGATAAGGATATTCAAATCATAAAAAAAATGGTTTGTGATTCAACATGACTTTTTGATAACTGGAGGGTTTACAAAAGCAAGTGAAATCATACTCTATGTGTAAAGTGGCAAACATTTGATGTTCAGTGTTTTAGTAAAGAGCTGAGATAAAAGATATAAGGACATAGCCAGCGTGCCACCACCCACTGGCCAATTTGGACACCCCTGTCATCTTTTTTTGGAGCCAGAAGTGACCGTATTTGTTGTCGCTTAGTTGCTGCACAGGTGCTTCATACAAACCTGCTAATTAGCTGACAGATGAATAAAACACTAGCATTTTACTCCAAAAGGTGCCAACACTGCAAGCACAGCTGAGAGGTGATGTTCAGTGATAACGCAGAACTTTAAAGGGAGGCGCTGCAGCTGTTTGGTTGAGCATTTTAACAGATCAGTCTCTGGCGTCTCCGATGAGATATCTATTAACGGAAATAGGTGGAGTCTTGTTTACGAGCTGAAGATACAATTTAAGTTCCAGATAAAGATATTCAGCAATTTGAAAAATGTTTTGTGACGTGTAAAGTGTCAAAAACTTTCCTACTTGTGGATTTTGGGCATGCAGATAATCATAAAGCTGCGTTCGTGGTTCTTCAGCAATACAAACGTTTTATAAGTGGCAACGTTTTAATCAATTCAGCAGATGTCAGCATACACACAAGCTGTTTCTGTGTGGTCTGAATCCAAATCTGTCTGCGAGCTAAAGGTACAGCTGCTGTTTTACCCAAAAAGATGAGTGATTAACTCGACTGAATTATAATCATTTTGTGTCAAAGGTTGTATGAAAGTATGAAAGTTCATACAGGCCAACCTGGGTAGTTTGCAGAGAAGTTTACAGTAATGCATTAAGTTGAACTAGTGCGGGATTAACTGTGCTATTCATGGTCAGTGTTAAGTTACATCAAGCTTTATACTGTTTGGAGCCATGACAGCTTATGAATTAATTGGCTAAATCCACAAAGAGTAGTTAATCTCAGAGCAGTAGCAGCTCAGGTCAGCTGATCACAGCCCGTACACAAAGAAAACAAATCTACTGGCACTGCTACTCCGGATCTTCGGTTTTCCTGCTTGCGAGATCCCACTTTGACCCCCCTTGGCGTCGCCCATTAGTTTGTGAAGTCACATTTTGAAGCTTGCGATTTTGCATTGTGGCCACAATTTCTGGAAGCATCGCTGAAACTACACTCCCAGCTCTGCTCTGAGCTGTCGTTAAACTCTGACATCACTGGAAAATTTAGGGTCCGTTAATCGGACTCTCAGGGCTGCGGTTCATGTGATTCTGCTGAGTCAATTTCATCCCATCTGTCCACTAAATATTAAAGAAATCAGCTGAAGTGTTTTGGAGATTTCTCACTGAAGGAAAATAAAGCATTATCTTCTCGGCAGAGGTAATTACAACTCCGGCTCTCACAGGCAGCATTTCCTGCTCGCACACATTGATTGAAGTGCTTCACTTGGAAGGGAGCGGCATTTATCAGGGTGTTAACTGATTGCCTGCCAACTTTAGGAGCCGGTTCTCTAAGTATGCTCACTGACAGCACACCTGGGGCCTGTTAGCTACATTTCAGACTATCAGCTCATCATCGCGAGAAAGGAGGAATGCGGTTAATCATAGAGGAAAGCTGTCCGACCACATGCTGGTCATAGCTCCTGTTTCTCCTTCGCTTTGAACTCATGTCACTATGTAGACGTGTTTAGCCGTTGCCATTCCTCCTATTGTTATTAGAGGCAATGAGCAGCAGCTCAGTGATGAGTGACGTTACAGTCGAGGAACACTTTGGTGATTTTGTCTCATTGAGTCAAGAAAACAGGCAGGATTTTCCATGAAAACACAGGATGAAACTGAAGAAAATGTCCTTCAAACTATAAAGTCCAAAAATGTTTGTACACAAACAACAACAGCCTTCACTCTGCTGGTTTCCATTAGACTAGAATTTACTCCACTTCGAGCTGAGGAGCATTAGTGAGGCCCGGGTACGAGGCTGAGCTCCCCAGGAGCCAACGTGGAAGTGATGTCACCAGCAGAGGTGTCACAGATTTGCACATTTCATCACATTTGATTTATTTTTAAATCTTTGCTTTCGATTCTTTTTAGTTTCAGTTAGTTTCGATCCTTAGATTCATTTCAGTTTCCAGCAAACACTCTGACATTCATTCTTGTGCTCAAGAATTGTTTTATATTATATTTTTATTGATTTGAATAAAACATTGGACGCACCGAGTGGAGGACTCGCACTCCCAGCCTGCAGTGTCTCGTGATCTGAACTGAGACTTTTCGGTGCTGACGGAGCAGCAAAGCAGTGAACTGTTTTCTGCAGGGACTAAATAACTGAAGCACGACCAGAACACAAACTTTGCTCTCAGGGTGTTTAAGAGTTGGGAATCAGTAACTCGGAGCTTCTGTGAAACCAGATCCACCACAGGAAAAACCGTCTACTGTACGATACTCCAAAATACCACAGTAACTAAAGAAGTACCCTGAAAAAAGGCAATATATTTATCCTACATTATTTTATTTCTACTTACTTTATTCTCATTCCTTTGATAAGCACCCCCTACAGGAACCAGAAAGCACTGACTCTGAGAAGTCTTATGGGGATCAGTTCAAGGCGCCTGCATTTTATTAAAATAAAATTAGTCAAGGATGGTGATGCAGTATGTCGCCTTATCTTCATTATACCTTTCCCCATACCTAGGGGTGTCCTCAACTCCTTGATCTTCTCTAATTGGTAAAACTATGAAATATTGGAGTGATTTATAAGTACTAAGCTGTTTGTAAGCTGAGATAGAGAAGGAAAGAATAGAGGTATCTTTTGCTAAGTTGTAAACAGATCTGACTTCCTTGTATCGTTCTCTCTCCAACAGAGAGCAGTGAGCGTAAAGCTGCAGTAAGCCTCAGTATAAAGGAGCTCTTATATATCTTTCCACAGTGGCACTGTGTACCTGGCACAACGATAAGCTTGTCCTCAGGACGTGCACATTTCCAACATATTCCACATTCTTTGTCTTTCTATTGTTGCGATCTTGTTTATCCTACTTGCAGCAGAGTCATGCACTTCCTGACTCACCAGCACAGCACTGAAGCGCTCCTCCAGCTCTTCTTCAGGTGGCATCGGGAGTTTCACCCCGGCCGCTGGTTTCTGGGGCCCCGTGGACCCCGGGCCGGATGACTTGCCCTCCTTTCCCTGAGAAACCTCGAGGCTTCCTGCTGCATTCCCCATGACTGTCAGTCCGGTAGATCCAAAAAACACACATATACACAAAAACTCAAGTGCGGTCAGTGCTGATGCTCAGTAATTAAAAGCTGAGGGTCTATCCAGTCATCCAAAGTTAAGTTCTGTGTAGCTTGTGACCTTCCATTATCACCACAACTCCTCTGTGTTGGTTCACATTCATGACTTTTCAGTTTTCTCTGACAAACAGAAGAATGAAATCCACCCCAGCCTCTGAATGTCAGGTCAGACCTGGCTCAGATCCCTGTGCATTATGAAACCCTAGAAAGAGGGAAGGGGATATCCTGACAGGGACGGACAGACTGACAGCTGAGCGAGTGACAGAGGCAAAGGGGGAAGAGGGAGGGTTCAGAGCCCGAGGCAACTGTCTGGAAGGAGGCTGCAATAATAAAAAAAAATCAACAGAAGACGATAAACAACAAAATAAAGGTAGCACTTCTGTGTGGAGGAAACTCAGGAGGAAACTACTCCCAAAGCTGCTGCAGGTAAGCACTCTATGCTGGGGCTGCAGGTGATCTGTGGAGAGTCTTCATCTGCTGCTGGATGCTGGCATCAGTGGGCCTCTGAACTCCATATCCAGAGTAAAAAAAAAAAAATAGAAGAAAGAAAAGCAGGGAAAGGCAGAGATCCGGCAGGCAGCGACTCTGTCTGTCCGACAGGAGAGACTGAAGGCAGCACTGGCATTCATTCTAACAGCACAGAGCACTCTGGGTCCTAATGCCTCCACGTTCAGGCTGCACCTGATGTTAGCAGCCTTCATGGCAGGTGTGTCAGACTCATCTTATTTCTTCACTCACATGCAGCCCACCTGAGCTCACACCAGTAGAACCCCTGCCTAATAATTCACAATATAGAAATCTTAAAAATTTAACTTTTCTTTATAAATGTGAAAAAGTACATCCTGAAAAAACACAGTTTTACATTTAATGAGCCACTTATTTACAAAAGGACGATAAACTACTAATGTCTTAGAAAACATAAGACAAAAAAAAAATATTTTATCCAAAAGTTGGGAGATTCCTGTTATACAGCCAAAATATTAAATATTTATACCATTAACACAACAGCTTAAACAAAGAATATAAAAAAAATCATATCTCAATAAAATCAAAACAACACAAAAAATGGACCGCAAATAAAAATAAAGTAAAAAATAAAATAAATTATATCATAAGGAGCTCAACAACTAAACATTTGAATAATCTACAATAAAAATAGCAAAAACAAATGTTTTTACAATAAATATGTTCACGGGGTGAATATAATACATTACTGGACTAAATCTATTTAACACACAACAAGTGTAAAAGTAAGAATTAAAATTTAAAAACAAGTAACAAAATAAGTAAAATCTGAAGTTACAATATGGAATCTAAAAACTCAAATATAAAAAATAAAAATGGCTTACAGATGTAATTTTTTTCATTACTGCTTCATGATTTCCATATTGTAACTGGAGTTTCTTTGACATTTCCCCATTTTTTCTTTATATAT
>JAVDPK010000930.1:55516-92553 GCA_034780415.1 Cichlasoma orientale | reverse complement strand
GAATATTTCTGATGCTGTGCAGAAGCTTCAGTCCGTCTCGCCTGAAGCTCTGAACTTTGGGCTGCATGACTTTAACCATGTTTCTCCTAAAAAGACATTTCCTGACTTTTCCCCATGTGTTTCACGTCCCACCAGGAAGGTTCAAACTCTCAACAAGTCCTCCCTGTTCCAAAGAGGAACTGTCCAAAAACCTCGAATGATTTCAGACCCATTGCACCGACACTGGTGAAAAATTGGTCAGATGTGAAATCTTAAAGAAGACCGTGTGAGAGCTAGATCCTCTGCAGTTTGCTCATGGACCACACCGAGGAGCTGAGGGAAAGGGGGACACATGCAAGGCTTTGATTTATTCAGCCCCACATTCTCACACAGAGGCTTTTAGAGCATTTTCATCCAAGTTTTAATCGTGTGGGCTGGATTTTAGATTTAATGAGTGACTGGCACTCTGTCTGATGGAGGATGTGCTCTGTCACCTCTCCTGTTCATCCTTTACACAAACACGTGTCTCACCAGCAGCAGGAGGGCAGATTCGTCTTAAAGTGTGTTGACGAGTCTGTTATTGTCAGTCTGCTGATGGACAAAGAAACTTGCTGCGGTCCAGTTGTTCAGGACTTTGTTCAGTGGTGTGATGAATCCTTTCTGCACGAGAACCTACTAAAAACTAAGGATATGCTAACTGATGTTAGGAAGCTTACTCACGCACAGGAACACACTTATATTAAGGGTCAGACAGTAGAAACATATGAATTTCTTGGCACCGTTATTGACAGTAAACTGACTACTGACAAAAGGTGGCAAAATTACAACAGCTGAACAATATCTGAGCCGCGTCCTTAAGAAACAGGAAAAAATCCGGCAAAGAGCAGACACAAGACCTGAGAGATGCATCTACTGTTCGCTGAAGCCTCATCAGAAATGCTCTCAGCAAGAAGTCAGTCTTAAGGAAGGGAAGCAGGGTCCGCCACATTACACAGAAACTGGACTGAAAGCGTGCAGCAGGGCTACAAATTAGAAATTTTTGGCTCAGATTGTCGTCAACATGCACAGAGGAGGTCAGGAGAGAGGTACCACAGTGAAACACGGCGGAGGCTCTGTCATGGTTTGGAGCTGCATTTCAGCCATGTGTTCTCAGGGACATTATTAAAGCAGTTCGGGGTCACCTGGACACAGAGTGACTCAAGGCTTTTGCACAGTACTGTAGATTATGCTGCATTGGTGGGTGCTCATGTTAAACAGGCGTATGTGATCCCTGACAGTCAAAAAGCTTCAGGCTGCTTTAAATGCTCATTTTAAATGCAAATACCTAATAAGGTCATCTTAGGCAAACAACTCTGGCTGAGAGCACATAAGCTCCACCCACCTTCTGTTCAAACTTTGTTTAAGGGGGGTGGCCAATCACAAGAAAGCTGTCTAAAAAGGGGAGGGGCAAAAACATCTTATTTCAGACAGATAAAATGAGGGGCTGCACCAAGATATGAGATAAATAATAATTTTACACTGTTTATCATGTAAAGCTATGCTAGTAGAGTCCAAAAATAAAACTGGGTTAAAGGTGAACATAATAGGTCCCATTTAAATATAAAAAGTGAAAAATGGCTTTAGTTTCCTTGAGCTCAGGGAGCATATATTACCATATCCTTGATTTTGTCCAAACCTTAAATTAATTCAACTGCCCTTGTTATCCCATGACAAGCAGAAAAAAAATCTCAAGGAGATTCCAAGTGTTGAACTTGTATTCGGGAACTGTGAGGGCCAAAGAGATATCAGCGCAAGTGAAGGAGACCATCATTAGGCTGAAAACCAAAAACTGGCATATTTTTAAAAATTGAGGCGCACACTGGGCAGCTCAGCAACACTCAAGGCCCTGAAAGCCCACAGAAGATAACTAAAAATTATTTAAGATTAGATTAGTTTTTCACAACATCTAACCAAGCCCAGAGCGCTCTGCAGGAGGTAAAATGATCACTGTGAAGGTTCCAAACAGCAGAAACCTTCATGAACGCCAACAAGCAGTGAAGGCCCAGCAGAGCGTCTCAGTGGAGGAAACAGCATTTGCTGATGTCCAGTCGTTCTAGACTTCAGGCAGTCATTCACTGCAAAGGATTAAAAACAGTCCTTATATTTAAAATTATTTTAGTTTGTCCAATTTATTTGGAGCCTCTGGAAATGCAGGACTGCATATAAAAATGTCTGTAAATCCTAAACAGTTTAAAGGCCTCTAGTGGACAATAAAAAAGAAATTATAAATTAATCTTTCTACATAAACTATTAATACATTAATAAATAGTTCAAATGGGGGGGAGTTACAGAAAAAATAAAAAAGCCTCATTAAACACATGAACCTCATAAAACGGAGGCTTGTCTTATAAATGTGCCCTTCCAGATAGAAGCCCAGTGGAAACATATTATATGCAGACATTCGATATGAACATGTATACTTAATGCATAATTTCCAGGATTTTTTCAGTAGGGTGGGATGGGGGCACCATCCAGGGTACAGGAGGGTGCACCTGTACAGGTGCGCTGTTCCTGTGAGCTTCACAGGGTCACGCTTTCAAGAAAATCCAACTCTGCATCAGGCTGACACCTAGTGGCCAAAACTCTGAATTACAGCAGGAAATGTTTTCCTTTGAAAGTCGAGATGAAACATGGCGGTAATTAATGGACAAATCATATTAATGATTAATGCATTCCACGAGAGAAGTTTTATTGATAGTGTTTCCTACAGTAGGAAGGATATTTTCTCCACTCAGCTCTCACTTGGTTTTTCTCACCATAAATAATTTAAGTCAGTGCAAAAGACTACACTTTCAGACATAAATACATAAAATTAGTTAAAAGGTACTGAAAACTTCCAGGCTTCTTCCTGTAATTAAAAACAGAAAATTCTTTACTTTTTTTTAATTTATTTATTTATTTTTGTTTTTTACTGTGGACCCACTTAATAACACACATAATGGAATAAAGACAGTAAAACCACCTGGTATTTAACAGTGCAGCTATAATAGGAAAAAAAAGAAAAAGAAAGAAAGAAAATTTTGTGTTATTAAATTTACTTTTTATGTTGAAAAAAAAACTGTTTTCTGTAATTTAATGGAAAACTAGCAGTTAAAATAACTTTTTCTTTACTTTTTTTGGTTTATTTATAGTGCCTATAAAAAGAGAACATTCATCTGCTGAAAATATTGCACTTTTAATAGTTTTGGTATGAATAAATCATAAAGTCTCAAGTACCAATAACAAGTCACGGGAGGAAGTAAGAAAACGGCCCACAGGCTGAACGTGACCTTGATATTCAGTCTGCTCCTTTGTGTGTGCGGGCGGTTCTGGGTATTGGGGAGGCTTGAGCTTGAATCAATGAGGCTGAATGAGCAGAAATCAAAATCACTCAGCTGTTGTAAGGAGAATTGTTTAGGTCAGCCATTTAAGTTTATTTTGGTTTCCCTGATAAAGCCTGAGAACTGAATCAAGTTATTATTTAATTAAAAAACAGGAACAATCAGGTTTTTATTTTTGCTGTTTCACTCTGAGCTAACATGTATGACAGAGGAACTAAGAGCCGCCGGGTGTGAGAAGATACTGGCATCTTTTTTGAATTGTACTCTTTCACCGTTTTCATACTTTTAGCTGATGTGGAAATCACTCACTTCCCTTTCCAGGCTGCAATTTTCACAACTAACTCTTCTGCTAGTTATTGTTTTAATTACATTTTGTTCTCCTTAAAGTCACACAAGTGTGAAAAAGAGACTTCACACTTTCAGAGCTCGTTCTAGTTTTGTCAGAAATTCAAAATTTTTTTTAAATTATGAGCAGATTATTTAGAGGAAAGAGAAAAACACCTGAATTTTTGTGTTTACTGCTGCATATTTTATGGCATTTAATCAGTTCGGTCATCCAAATCTCTGAAGTAAAGTACAAAACATCTCTATCAATTCATTCTGTTTTTCTTTAGCAAGTCAGTTCTCCGCTACAACCACATTAGTAAATAAGAAACACCATGTGCCAGTGCAGCTGCAAGCATAATGCAGACATTCATAGGTCAGCAGAACCAGGCAGCATCACGAGCTGCAGCTCAGATGTGTTCACCGAGCGACACCTCAGCAGCTGGGTGCTAAAACCACCGAAGTTCTCTGAAACAGCGTGCTGGAGATTACAGAGTAAAACATGTTGGCACAAACAGATCTGAGACATATGAATGCAAGAAAAGGTAAACTCCTCTGACTGCTGCAGAATGTGGAGTCTGCACTTTCTGTGACTAAAATGGAGCATCCATGAGCTTCGATGGTAGCGTGTGTGTGCGTGGACGTGCAAATGTATTACACATGTTGTGGGTGCATAAACTAGTTTTTTTCAGCACAATTCTGCACTTGGCTCTGTTCTGGGGACAGAAACCAGGTGTATTATTCATTTATAGTATGGAAGCTGAGTCTGAGGTTACAAGTAAGCAAGCAGTGGTTTAAGTCTCCACAGCAATGATCACACTGACTGAAACTCAACTCTGCGTGTGTGTGTGTGGAGGGAGGTACTGGGGATGTATGAAAATTGTATGAAAATTTCAAAGGTCAGAGAGATAATGAATGCAATGTTTTGTAATAAAATTAGGAACATACCAATATGTGACAGAAAACACATGTTTTTCTTCTTCTTCTGCAGGATGAAGAGCTGAAAGTCCCTCATGGCCCGCAACAGGAAATAATGACGGACTGAAGGTTTTACAGAAAGACCGCCGAGAAAAATGATAAAACACAAGCTCGGCTAATTTACAAGACAAAAAAAAACTTGCAACATTGTGGAAAACAAATATTTACCAAAAAAAAAAAAAAAAAAAAAAGCACAAATTTGAAGGAAAAAATGCACCTGAGAAGGATTTTTTAGGACAAAGATCTTCACATATCTACAAAAAAAACAACATATGAGAATAAATATATCATAATATATGAGGAAAAAAGCAGCAAATATATGAGAAACAGAATGTCAGTTGTGCAGTAGCTTATCTGACTCACAATCCGCCGCTGTTCACAGGCTGTAAAACAACTAATGTGACCTTGACCACAGACTTTATGTGTCATTTGTACTCGCATGCAATGTTTTGGTACATAGCAAACTTTGTGCAGAGCTTTCGAGTAACAGTGTTATTATTGCACCTGCTATTTCATGTACACACATACATATATATATATATATATACACATACACACAAAATATTACTAATTCTGTTTCGCGGGGCTGTCGCTATATTGCGGGATTTTGCGGTATATAGGTATTTCTGTAACTCCCCATGACTATGTTCATCACTTGGACGAAGATATAAGTCACGTCTACGCCTGTAGCAGAAATAGAAGTAACAACCAAGGGCGAAGATACTGCACCACCTTCATCGCCATCAGTACTGCACAGCTACATAATTCATCTTCATCATTCAAGTTGTAGTAAGAGTGTGGGAAGGGTTTATAAAGCCTTAAAATGTATATATAAATAAATATATAATAAATATAACACCGCTACTTTGCAGATTTTCACCTGCAACAGGTGGTGATCGCTGTATGTTACAAAGCACCAGGTTGATGAGATACAGTGGATATTGCACAGATAACGAAGGTTATTTTAAGAAAAAAAAGTTTCACATTAGTTTTGCGTTGTATGAGAAGCTGGATTTTGGCTGTGAAGAGTCGTTTACTCTGAGTTAAGGAACTCACTGACTGTGGCAGGAAATCTAGTCCGATGGATGAGGGCATTCTGTGAGCTCATTGGTCCTTGAGCTGGATGAGCTAAAAAAAAACATAAATCAGAAAACAGCTGTCATTAATGCGAGAAACCACATCGCTTTCATTTTATGTCGGGGTGGAAAGAAATTCACATATTTGAACTTCTGGGGTCAGTAACTCACCAACACCTCCTTCCACTTATATGAAAGCAGACAACAAACTGCAAACTTCATTCACAGACGTGTCCTCTGAGCTGGACCAACAGAACTTATTTTAAACATTAATACAACACTGGCCTCGAATCATCGCTAGCTTCCCTTCATGATGCACAGCTTGGTATGCTGTCCCTACATTAGTGATGCAAAATGAAACTAATAAATTAGAAATTTGAATATACAGTATATCAGTGATATTCAGTCAGCATGGAGGATTTGTTGGGCATTTGGTGAAGGGTTTTCCCTTTGAGGAGATGACTGCAAACATGAGCACGTAAAGCACAGCTGGTCTACACTGCATGAGAATCAGCCTTTGAGCCTGTGCCCACAGACGGCTGAAACTGCTGGTGGTTTACAGGCTGAAAATGCTTTAAACAACCCATCAGCACTGCGTGTGTTACCGAACCCCACTTTTTAAAAAGTGGTTATTTTTTTTTGTTTGTTTGTTTGGGGGAAGACCAAAACCTCTCTGATGGATGCCGACATTTTTCATATGCAGGACGAGCCCGAGCTAGCACTGACATCTGCATTCAGGTTTTGCATCTTAAATGAACTCACGGATGCTGGCAGGCAGATGTATTACATAAAAACTTGCACTATGTACAAGAATTTAAACATTGGTTCATAATAAATACATTTTGTAAAAGGCAAGAGACTCCATGTAATAATACAAAATTTTATTAAAATATGCTTACAGTACTAATTTGTGCATTAAAATGTTTTTAACCTAATTAAGAAGATGTCGGGATATCAGCCAGAACGATGTTACAGCTTCTAACCACAGCCGGCTGTTGCTCACACTTTTATGAATCTCACCTCGCGATAAATAAAAATTGCGTTTAGAAACCAAAATATTTATGGCCTTATCTGAGCAAATGTACAATATGCACACATTTGCATTTATAGACAAATGCAGATAAGAACACGATACTCAATCTGATAAACTCAGCTTACAGTTTAAGGCTCCTCCTTCAACACTACGAAAACGACCAGCGCGAAAGCATTCTGCACAGTTTCAGCTGCTTGAAATGAAAAAAGAAAAAAAAAATCTTCAGCTTCTTCTTTTCTCCCTTCCCTCGTGATGCAGATGAGTTTCAAAAGTGCCGTGACTCCAGCCTTCTGCTTTTTGGCGTCTGAAGGTGCGATCACTATGACTAACGGCGGCATAGGATTGTTGTCAAAGCACAAGACTTCTGAGTCCTTTTGCAGGTCAACAATAAATGTGTTGTTTGACCAGATATGTTTTAATCTAAGACATAAATTTAAGTTTCACAATGGAAGCTAAAACATCCCTCACACAAAGCACTTCAGACTGTCTTAACCAGGATTTTGATACACCAAGACTGTTATCATCTACCTATTTTACTGAATTTTCACCTATATGCCTAAACTAAATTATAATAGAAAACCTGGTATGGTACTTCATTTTAAAGGAAGCACACCGTAGTTTCTGAAAATGGGATTGTTTAGCCTGTAGGTAAAACACATCCTAAGCTTATTCAGCTTCTGTTACCTAGAACATTTTGCGTGCATTGCCCCGTAGTCAGTCATATCTTAATCACAATAATTACAGGGTCTTAGTCATCCAGGTTAGGGTAGTTGAAAGTGTTCGAGTTGAAGGCAACTGGACTTCATTTTTAGGTTTCACCTCCGATATGAAAGGCTTCCTCATTTCTGACAGCTGCTGGGGAGTTCCAGGTATTTACTGCCGAAAAAGGCCTCTCGAGCCTGTGTTACACAGAATTATGCAAAAGTCTTGAGCCTTGCTTCATTGGAGCCAGAAGTTCTTGTAATTTTTTTTTTTTTTAAGGGATCTTGACCAACACTTCTCCAGGCTTTCTGGAGGCCTTTCAGACTTTTTATTTGGCTGATTTTTCACCCATTTTCAGTCCAGTCTTTGTACCTGATCATGTTCAGAGTAATGTTTTTTTTTTATCTTTTTGTTTTGAATAATTAAATAAAAAAAAAAAAAAAAAAAAAAAAAGGCACCTGATCCAAAGGATGATCCAATGTTGTGTCTACACATAACATACACATAAGTTAGGAAATAACCAATTTTAATTTAAAATTGTAAAGATACAATTTCGGGGGGGCTGAGGCAGTCCAAACTACACAAGAACTGGACTGAAAATCAGTGGTAACAGGTCAACAAGAGTGATTAATCCACATTTTAAGTTTTTGGTTCAAATCGTGGTCAATATATATGGAGACGGTGAGCTGAGAGATACAACAGAGTGTGTCTACGACCATCAGTAAAACACAGCGGTAGCCTTCACTGGTGTTGGGTCAAAACTGATCAGAGTTTCATCCACCATGCAATAGCATCTGGAATGTGTCTGACTGGCTTCATTTTTCAGCATAATGATTATCCCAAACACTGCCAATACAGTAAAAGCATACCTGGACAGAAAAACACATATCAGTTATGGATTGGCCTCCCCAGAGCCGAGTCACCGACATTCCTGAAGCAGTGTGGGATCATCCTGACAGAGAACGGGAAAAAAGGCAGCCGACATCCAAAGATGAGCTTTGAATCACTTACAAGCCTGTTAGAATATGGTATGTTTGCACATTTTTCAAGAAATTGCTGTACCTATTTCCCAATTTCTCTAGTAAAATATAAAGAAATTAATGTACCTCAAACCATTCGCACAGCACTATAGGTGACTGATAGTTGGCGTCACGGGCCATCACCTCTGTTCAGTGATGCACATCTGCATTTAAAGGAGAAGGGACACTCTTTTGAGGACACCAGTGCTCGTCCTTTGGACAGAAAACACGGATGGTTCGAGAGAGGGACAAAGGAGGCCAACTATGTCCACCCAGAATACAGTAACCATCACCGAACAGAGGTGGGGATCCTGTGACCGCCCCCACATGAGATGATGGCTTTTATGTTTGTGATGTTTGTGTTTTTCTTGTCCCCGAGCGGCCTCACGAGCTGCAGCTTTAACATGTTTGTAAAGAGATGCTTCAGCAGCTGGCGCTGGTGCTAAAACCACCAAACCTCTCTCTGAGAAACATGCAGGTACTGCAGATTATAACGTAACGATAACGTAACGTAAAAAAGGTAAACCCATCTGACTGCAGCATAACGTGGTGCCTGCATACAATACAGAGCTGGAAATGAGAAACATGTCATAATATGACTGCAGTTTCTGTGACTAAAACGGAGCCTTAATGAGCTTTGATGAGGACCACAGTAATGTGTGGGTGCGTGTGTGTACTTTTATTACTTGCGTGTTTGTGGGTACAAAAGTTGTACTCAGTTCAGTTGTGTCAACCTGCCTCTCTTTTGTGGACCAAAAAAAAATAAAAAAATCCCTAAAAGAAGGCTGAAAACCAAGATACTGTAATACTGTCTGAAATGACAGAAACATGACTGGGCGCGCGTGTGCGTGCATTTGTGTGTCTGGTAACTCGGGATGTATAAAATTAATCTTTAATTAAACCTATAAGAAATTTCAATGATCAATTTTTCACCAAGATAGCAAATGTAAAAAGTGCTTTAAGGATTCATTTAATTTAAATGGCTACAGTTAGCCTTGTGTGAAATAGTTACACAGTTAAGAGTGTGTGACTCCACTTTCTAATGCAGCTCACAGGGAAGCTACTGACAACTCATTGTTTTAATGTTAATTCAGTTTTAATTAATTTAACGCTCCTTGAGACGACTGTTTGTTGTGATTTGACGCTATATAAATAAAATTAAATTAATTTGAGCTTCATAATGTTTCTTTTTTCCACTTGTGATTAGTGGACATGTTACTAATTATTACCATTACAGCGCTGGGCTTTACAGTTAGGGAGCCTCAGGGTAACGTGTTGGTGACATTAACCCTCTCAGCACGATGGGCCACGACTGTGGCTCAGTTTGATTGGCCCGCCAGACAATCAAAACACAAAAGTGGCTTGACCAATCAGGAGGCTTTTAGCACATTGGTAGCTGAGAACGCCATTTGCATCTATTCAAGTTCAGTTCTGCGTAAAATTCTGAGTGAAACGGAGAGCAAACACCGACTTCGAAGCTGAAACCAGGGATGAGTCAGTCAATGAAAGCGACGCTGACGAAAACCAGGAAGCTAAATAAGCTTAAAGTTAGGACATCTTACTGTTTGCCACTGATCGAGGAGAACAGCTGGTCGATCACCTCCAGAGGAAGTTATTAGAAGTTTCAATCAGGTTTCAGAATTCATCAAAGTACAGAAACAGCATCAGTGAAGGTGACAAATGATCTTCTTATGGCCTCCGACAGTGGACTCATCTCTGTGCTTGTCCTGCTCAGTGCAGCGTTCCATTCTGCTGATCATAACATTTAAATACAGACACTAGAAGACACTGTTGGTATTAAAGCAGCTGTGCTGAAGTGGTTTGAGTTTTCTTCACACACAAACGTCAGTCACAGAGCTCCACAGGGTTCTGTGCTGGGACCAGTTCTATTTTCATTTTACATGCTTCCCTTGGGCAGTATCATAGCTATGCAGATGATAAGATATATCTATTTATGATGTCAGATGACAAATCAATTAGTTAAAGTGCAGGAATGTCTTGAAGACATAAAGGCCTGGATGATCTCTAATTTTCTTCTCCTCAATTCAGACAAGACTGAGGTTATTACATTTGGTCTTACAAATCTTAGAAACATGGTGTCTAGATACTCATTCTGGATGGCATTACCTTGGCCTCGAGTCACACTGTGAGGACTCTCTGGTCATTTTTGACCAGGATATGTCCTTTATTGCACATGTTAAGCAAATATGTAGGACTGCTTTTCTCTTTTCTGTGCAGTATCTCTAAAATTAGAAGCATCCTGTCTGAGAGTCCATCCAGCCATTCTCTTCCGCTTAAAATAAATGCATGAACTATGCATTTATTACTTCTAGGCTGATGTATTGTAATTCATTATTATCAGGTTGTTCTAAAAGTTCCCTAAAAAGCCTTCAGTTGATCCAAAATGCTGCAGCGAGAGTACCGACATGGACTAGAAAGAGAGCATAGAGAGCACTTCGCTCTCGGACTGCTGGCTTACTTGGGGTTCCTAGAATAATTAAGAGTAGAATGGGAGGCAGAGCCTTCAGCTCTCAGGCTCCTCTTCTGCAGAACCAGCTCCCAGTTTGGATTCAGGAGACAGACACCCGCTCTATTTTTAAGATTAGGCTTAAAACGTTCCTTTTTGATCAAGCTTATAGTTAGGGCTGGATCAGGTGACCCTGAACCCTGCCCTTCTTCTCCACTCACCTCATTTCACTCCCCACGTGTTTAAATATCACTGCAGTATCTCATATTAGCTGTGGCAGGGGGTGTCTGTAGCTCAGGAAGTAGATCAGGTCACCTACTGATTGGAAGGTTGGTGGTTCAATTCCTGGCTACTCCAGTCTGCATGCCAAAGTATCCTTGGGTAAGATACCGAAGATACCAAAGTTGCTCTCCGATCCAACCGTTGGAGTATGAATGTGTTGCTTGTATGAGTGGGTGAATGAGGCATGTTGTATGAAGCTCTTTGAGTGCTCAAAGTAGAGTAGAAAAACACAAGAATAAGTCCATTTATTTGAGATAAGCTACATTTTAGCACAACAGATAAAATGAGGGTGATAAAACTCATGTTCAAAATTTAAATTCTTTCAACCTCCTTTGTAATTAAGTTTTTTTATAGACCAGCTATAGCTCTTAAAATATACCTTAAAATACTTATTCAAAAAAAAGCAAATTTTAGTACATATACAGGATCTATAAAATAATAATAATATAATAATAATAATAATAATAATAGGAACCTTTACTGTAAATTATCCAAGAAGACAAAAAAATATAAAAAAGAACGTGGATACATAATATGGATTCTTACTGTAAGACTTAATGACACACATAGTATGCTATTTACAAGCAATTACTGCAATTATCAAATATAGCAAATGCGTGGTCCATTATCAAATAAGCTGAAACTCAATAAAAGAAAATACATCTGTATATACAAAACAATTCATTGCCCACTCAGAGTTTATTTGGTTCCTGGAAACTGAAACTTGATGGGAAACGCAGCATCAGGAGATGTTGGAGAGCATGCTGAAAGCACGGTGAGAGCAGGTGAGGAGGCGGAAATTGAGGCGGAGCTCACCGTCTGCGGCACAAGCTGGCGTCCGCATCTGCAGCCTGAATCGTAGAGGAGCCTCAGCACGTCCTTACGGAAGCGCACACCCACCAGAGCATACAGGACAGGGTTGAGGCAACAGCGGGTATATGCCAAGGTACAGGTGATGTACTCCAACATCAGATTGCAAAACTGGCCAAACATTTTGCGGGACAGCACCGCAGTGTACGGCAGCTGGAATACCAGAAAAACCAGCACCAGGGCCACCATCAGCTTCAGGGTGCGCTGCCGTTGCCACTGCTTCCCTCGCCGATGTGCGTGTCCTTCCCACAGCACTCGAGCAATTGAGGTGTAGCACGCCACCATAATGAAGAGGGACAGGCAGAAGACAGCAATGATTGCACCGCTGGGGACCAGCCTTACTCGTCCACTTATTTGCATGCCACAGTAGCCCTCGCTGCCGTTGCATGACACCCCAGAGAAGAGGATTTCAGGTAGGCTTAGGACCACTGCAACAAGCCACACCCCCACAGCAGTGACCTTCCCACCTGTTAGAATTTGACTGCGCATTCTGAGCATCGCCTGTGCACGTGCTACTACCATGTAGCGATCGACGCTGATGCATGCCAGCAGCAGCAGCCCGCTGTATGTGTTGATGGCGTAGGTTGCACGTGTGGCCTTGCAGAGAGAAACAGAGAAGATCCAACCCTGGTGAGTGTCAACGGCCTGCAACGGGAGCGTGAGGAGCAGGAGGAGGTCAGCCAGCGCCAGGTGGAACAGGAAGACATCGGTCATGGAGCGAAGCCGGAGGCGGCGGTAGAGAGCAAAGGTGGCGATCACCAGGCAGTTTCCTGCAATGCCCAGCAGGAAGATGATGCAGAAAGCACAAGTTTGGAAGGTTTTGATGATGCGAGTCTGGTCCTCATCAGCATAACACCAGTCAGAGTTATTGTCAAAGTAATCATCGGGATATGAGTCGTTGCTTCCGTTCCACCATGAGTAGTTCGAGTAATCATCTATATGATCGTGATGGCAATCCATTTCTGATCGGGGAGAAAAACACTTGTCAGTTATCTTCCAATAAGAATGATTAAAGATAATGACAATAAATACCATGTCTGTAATCAGTGTTAGCAATTCTGCTTTTTTATTAATTTAAACACCACAGAAGATAAATCTTAGAGACTTTGTTGATCCTCAATATTCCCTTTAGTGCAGGTGTGGACAGTTAGCATTCCCAGGAGGCTACAATTTGGGCCTAATTGTAACATCTGCTCTCAGCAGTAGAGGTTTATAAAGGAAAAAAAAAATACTGAGCAGAACTGAGTTCAGCTTATTGGCGTGGCCCTCCACAACAGTCCCAGTTTCTCATGCGGCTGCTTGGGGAAATTAATTTGCCTCTCTGCTTTAGGGGCGAGAAGAGGCTGACATTTTTGCCTTTCAGTAAATTGACTTGAAAACTAGTGGATAGGTGGGATTCAGCTGGGTAAACACCCATGCTAAAACAGCCACCAGATCTTTGGTTTGTGACCAGTGCTGAGTGTACTAAATACAGTAATCACATTACAGTTACAATTATGTGGTTACTTGTGTTGCAAAGGTTCTTCGGTCATCTGCATGGTGGGTGGATTCAACAACAACAACAAAAAAAGCCTTTTTCTTCCTGTGTACTCGGGCTACAATGAGGTAATTTCAGTTCCTGAGCAGGAGGACGAAAATGGTGCGGCGGTCTAGAACTTTGGAGGAGTGGTGATATGGACATTACTTTTTTTTTTATTGGACGAAAGGACAAGAGTGTGATGCTTACGGGCAAAATGCATCCAGGACATAAACAACTGCTTTGTACTGTGAACAAAACTTCAGCTCTTTGCAAGCGTCTGCACAGACAGCATGCTAACATAAAGCAGAGCGATGTTAAAAAAGTGAGTTCTGGTCTTTTGTCTTGCCCACCTATTATTTCCAGCTGCAACATTTACTTAAGCTGGAAGTGAAGAGCATTCTGGGCCCAGACAGGCAGCATCAACCTTTGCAATGGCCGGAGAAACCAGAACTTCAGGAGAAAACCTGCACACACAACATCAGGTTTTGATCGAGGACCCTCTTGCGAGGCAGCAGTGCTGACCGCTGAGTCACTGTGCTGCTAAAAAGGGCTAGAAGTGACCCTCATCGTGAGTTTGAGGAATAGCATATTTTTTATGATTATTTGAGGTATGTTCTTCTGCTTTTTTTTTTGTATAGTAGATAGCTTATCTGAACCATTCACTGATAACACACTAACCACTGCAGTGCAACCTCATTTCAGGGCACATTTTTTAAACTTAAAAAAGAAAAAAAGGAAGCAATAACCTATATGGAGTTCAGTGTACATGAAACATGTAACTAAAGAGTGCAGCTAAAGTTTTCTGCACAGACTTTGGATTTTAGTTTGTATTTATAGCGTAAAGTTCAAGCAGCCAGTTGTGGGCAAATAGCTGCCCGGACTGCACAGACAAAAACCTCCTGCTGCTCTGAGATGTCTGTGATGTATAACTTGAGTCATTCTGTACTTATGCAAAATGCCACAGAAAGACCAGCTTGCGTGAGGACCTATTATTGTTAAAAAAAATGCAGTGCTCCTTTTACATGAAGCTGGGGCTGATTTTGAGTAGTGTTTTGCACTGCGCGTCACGATATCAGGAAATACCAACCCCTTTGAATCAGGTTGAAAGTGAGAGATCTGTAGCTGAGCTCCTCAGTTTGACTAGGCAGCTGTGATATTTTAGTCATTTTGAAGCATGTTGCGTGACACTGGCATCAGGTCGTTGGCACAGGGGAAATCGTGGGTAGCTTGAAGGTTTACAGATCAGTCAGTGTCGCGTGCTAACAGCTTTTATAGGCAGTTTCCACAAGCACCCTTTATCATTTCATCTTTAACAATGTGAGTGTTTGAGCAAGCTGCTCACGATGTTAAATTTATGACAGCAAACATTTCTTAACTTGTCTACCTGGTGGTGGGGACACACATTAAGGTAAGAGGAAAAGCAGAATTTTGCTTAGGCTTGTGTCACTCAGGGTTTGGTGTGATTGTAATTTTCTGCTCTTCAAGTGCAGTAATGAACCATCTTGGGTTAGGGTTGCAGTTAAATATGGAGTCAGTCAGAATGGAGGGAAGGTTTTCAAAACCGGAATTAGTAAAAGTTCATTTAACACAAAATCTCCCTTATTAGAAAAGTCCGGGCGAACTGAGAACGCGAACGAACAAGAAAACGGGGGAATATTTGTTGCTCTACATTCCGAATATAAATCGAGCGAATGTGTTTTCATAAACCGGCAGGTAGCTAGGATTCATTTAAGGAAAAAAATGTTTTAATAACCGTTTTATGTGCAATTTAATAATATAAGAAAAATTCAACGAACCTTTGTGCACTCGGATTTGTTCCAGCGGACGCGGTTTTTTCTTGCAGTGCGATCATAAAAAATGATCTCGCAGTACTCGCAAACTAGAGTTTATCAGCGCGACCACTGAAAATAAGGTTTGCAAGTTTAGACGACGCCTACTCTGAATATAACTCTCCTATGATAGACAAAGGAGCTTCACATTCCTTATCCGTGTTAAATATATATATATATATATATATATATATATATATACACACTGTGTATTTTAATGGCTGTTGTTAACATTTTTGATTCAAAATTTTGATTCAATTTAAAAGACAAAAATCTCAAGAACTTAAAACACCCAAATTTCTGTTTTTGTAACATTCCTCCTGCCGTGGTCTGTTGGCACATTCCGACTTTTAAAATGAATTGCATTTTTATTTCTGATTTTGGTAATAAAGCCCCGCGTTGTAAAGTAACAGTAATTTGTGTAGCTACTTCCACCCCGCACAGAATTTCCCTCTCAGTGAAGGGATGTGGATTTCACGATGTTCAACTAAAAAGCATCGTTGGCTAAGTTGCTAAATCTTTTCACCTCATTTTTAAAAAAAATAATTTTTTTTTTACTTTTAAGGCTCATCAAAAGGCTTCTTTTTGCATCTAAAAAGAACATTTTTTTATTTTACATGCATATAAATTTGTCGGCTGAGGACGGGCAGCACTTGTGGCGGTGCACAGGATTTTGCTTTTCTTAATTCTTTCTGCAAACATCTTACCGTAACAACTTTTAGGTGGAACAATTGAAGATTTTTTGGTGGCTTTAAAACCCGTTCAGCAAATGTTGCTGTTGCTCTTTTCATAGTCTGAACTTGCATTTGATTTTTGAGGCTGGCTGTTGCACTTTGCTCCAAATTTTTGAGCATTTAAAAACCAAAGGCACTTCCATTTCCACTTGAACTCCAAACATCTCCTGCACAATATTATTTGTATTCTTTACTAGTGACAACAGAATACCGCACATTACGTCACAATATCAGGAAACATTTACCTCCCGTACAATCAAGTTGAAAGTGAGATCAGCCCCACCAAACTCAATAATGCAGTGTTTGAGTGGGCAGCAGTTTTATATTTCAGTCATTTTTAAAGTCTGTCTGCAGCTTTAAGATCACAGGAGCCAGTTTCATTTTTTATTGCCAGTATAACAGCTGCAATAAATAACATTATATTTTTGGCTGAAGCATAAATCATTCTCATAGCATTATAACTGTTATAAATCCCAAATGTGCTTTTACAGTCACTTATTTTGATTATCTGGCAGTCATTTCTCGGGTGTAGTTTTCAGGCAGTTGACACAACACAAGTCAAGTGATTATGAGTCATGTGTGGACTCAGATTTGTTATGAACCACAGCCACACATTTCACCACTGAGGATTTTCCACAGCAAACGCATCAAAATAACAAATTTTTACCAATTTAAAATAATTGGTTCCTTATAAAGTTGTAATTATTTGCACACAAGCACCTGCATATCAAAGCATGTGAATGTGTTGTCTTTCAGCTTAGCCATGTTTATTAAAATGATGTGAATTTGCATTGTGGAAAATGTTATATTATGCATTTTTATTGTTATATTTCTGAGTCCTCACCTGTTGTGTTCGAGGTGTTCAGCATGTCCTCGGTCCTCCTCTTGTGGCTGTTGGGAGAGATTTCTGAAACTGCCACGTTTAAAAACATGCCTGTGGGGTAAACCTTAACCAATGAAACGCCCTCTGCGTTTTGCTGACCTCGCCATACCCCTAGAGTTGTTTGTTTCCTCAAGATATGAGCATGAACTATCATATGACAGCAGCTGAGCTGTTGTCACCTTATCTATTAAATCTGAAGTGATTCACACAGATCTTTATGTTACCAGTCAACAAACCTGACACAGTCACACTCATCTGATACTGTAAATGGAGTTTTTTTTTATTTTTAATATGATCGATTGATGTGCAATTTTAATTTCATTTACATTTTTGGCTTTATTAAAACAATACAAGTGAGATCAAATATTAATACTTGTTTTGCCTATACGTGCTGACGCCTCACCAGGCTGCAGCAGGTGTGGCTGTCTTAGTTTTGTTCACTTTTATTCATTTATATAAAAGTTTATCTGGTTAAATTCTAATTGAAGTTGGAGGAATTGTGCTAAATTGAAAACATTATATATGAGTTTAATAAATCCACTGTTGTTTAAGTCTGTTGGTGATCATGCTAAATCATCCAGATCTCAATATTGACCAAAATAATTTGGCTTATGATTTTTTTTTTTTTTTTTACATAAATCATCAATCCTGCTAATGTGTGAATTCACCTTTTCAGACATTGCTCCTTTGCCAAAATTTGACCTCTTAGTTGTTACAATTTGCATATTAAAGTGCACTTTGTTGTAGGTTCAACTGGCAGTCAAAACGTGTCAAACCACATCTTGGGGGCGTAACTGCTGACTGGTACCGAGACCAGTTTTCAACCTTGCCTTTGAGAGTATGTGATCGTTTCAGGACTCTAGCCACAAAATGCTCTCAACCCCTTAACTCAGTCAAGCACTTGTTCTCGAACCCATTGCTCGTGGGATTCTGCACAACCGCTATGAAACCGTTATTTCTGACACCTGAAGCCATGAGGTCAAGGGCACTCAGCTAAAAAAGTGAGGAGACAAACAGAAGACTGTCATGCATGTTATGTTGCGCGATTTTATGTTATGCATGTTGTACGGCGACTGAGAGACCAGCACATATACTTTATACCAGGAGCATTTCCAGGAGGTTTTTTGATGGGGTGGTAAAGGAGGAGGTCCAAGAATCACTGTTGCCAACTCCTCGGTAAGGAAAGTATCTGCTGGTTGTCCTAGAAGTCCTAGAAGTCGCTATATGACATCATCACATAATCTGCATAATTGGTCATTTGCATGTAGTTGCAATCAAGGCTGTAGGAGAGAGGTATAACGTCTCTGGAGAAACAAAAAGTGAAGAAAAAAACACCCTAAATATGCTTAGAACTACAAATGAACTTTATGAAATAACTTCATAACTTTAATGCTTTGCCTAGACCCACATTACATGGGATTGGGTCCCCCTTGGTGTCACAGCAAGAGGTGGAGGGAGCGGGTGGGCAGGCTCTGTGTTTAAGTGAGGTCCGGGGGTTGGAGGGTGGGGTAGAAGCGAAGTTTGGGCGATGCCAAAGCGTACGAAGGGACGCAGTATGAAGGCTTTATGTACACAAAACACAGCGACAGTGAAGGATTTCAGGTTTCTGGTCGATCGCCAAAACTCTCCAAAAGTAGCCGACGTCACCGGAAAAAGTCGCTAAATTTGTTGCTAGTCGCTTTTTGGAAAAAAAGTCCCTACGAGGGTCTGAAAAGCCGCTAACTCGAAATGGCTACATTGGCAACACTGCCAAGAATAAGATGGGGGTGGAAATCAGAATATTTTATCAGAAATAAATATAGTTTTTTTTTGGGGGGGGGGGGGGTTATACCAAAGTAAAACTGTACCTTACCACCAAAACTAACACATTTACAAGACACTTTTAAAGGAAAAGTGGCTTTCTTTCAGCAAGCAGGAGTGAAACCTTTCACAGTTTCACTGCTGCTTGCCAAGTAGTTTGCAAGTGTTTGCAGACAAGTTGGCATCTTCCATGCAAACTACTGGTGGCTGCAGGAACCTGTAAGTGACTAAAGCAATAGCAATAGGTTTTCAGTGTCGCACTATATCTCTTTGCAATCAATTTCACACTGTAAACAGCCAGCAACCTGCACCCACTCGCAACTGGTCAAGGAATACACTTTTTTCCTCCTTGCTACTGGTGGGTGCCAAGATCCAAGTACAAAGTAACTGGACATGATAAATTAACCAATTCCAGGTAGATGCTACATAGCCAAGTTACAGCTATGTGGCTCACTACCCCTGTCTTGCATTGCTGTTGCCCATAGAAATAATTTTCAATTATTTGAATTAATCCAAGCAAAAAAAAAAACTATTCTACTTTTCATCAAAGATCTCCGTTAATCCCAAAATGAATTTGCATAGTTGTGAAAAATCTCACTTTTGTTTCCCAAATCTTCTCATGCTCATTGGCTAATGACAACTCATTTAGCCTATGTTAATTTAAATTAAAAAATTTAACTCAATTTAATTTTAAAATGTTCCCTTCTTTCCCTTACACCACCTGACATCATGGATCACATTAGCTGGTGAAATAATATAGAAAGCTGTTCAATAAGCATTTCCAACTGATTATAATTTTGCTGGCAATAACATCATTGAGCAAGAGACCCACAGTTAGCCAGCTAGCTAGAATTTAGCTATGCTACATGATGTTAGAGCAGGTTAGTTCATAATATTAGCTCACATGATGGACAAAGGAGTGCCACCTGGGCCCAGACTTTGTCCTCAATAATTTATATTCTATGTGTAAATCTAACAAAACAGTATTTTATACACCTAAAAAGCAGCACCTATTGTTAATACTAATAAGAGTATGTTGCATTCCGCCGATCCTTTGCCTTCGCTGGTTTTGACTCATCAGTCGTCACTCTACCTTTGATGTTTTTCACAGATCGTTTCTCAGTAATGGGCTCGCACTACCCTTCTCTCTGTAAAATGAGGTATTCTGTTTTTTTGAAAGTTGTTGCTCCTGTTGGTTTCGCATGAGTTACAGATTCACGGTAATATTTAGATTTTAGTCATGAAAGTTATGCAACTCGCAGCTGTTCCATGTTATTGTGCGCAGTAATGGAGATATACAATCTGGTTTGGTCTGTGTTTAATGCATCGAGAAAACATCAGAGGAGCTGCGGTGTTTAGCGTTTTGTCTGGCTGAAGGTGTGATAATTAGAAGGTGAGATACATTATTATGGTCCTTAATGTAGCTGGCCTGGTGACCTACTTTAAGTGAGCTTTACTGCATTAAACAAGGGGCATGTTTAGACCTGCCTACTCATACTGCAACAATGTGCCACATTTTTATTGGTTCTAATTTGCAAAAGTAAACGTCTCACAGAAAATGTGTGGCTGAAAAGGAAATGTGTAGATCTATAGCTGCATTGCAACCCAACAGCTAAAAGGTAAAGACACAGCAGAGAGCAAAGATCATAAAAACAAACCGTAACTTCTATTTATTTACTATTTATGCTAAAAAGAAACAGTTGAAAACGGAAGAACTCAGCAGATTTTTCCCGTGAACCATAAAAATTGGAATAAAAATTGTATAAGAACCATCAGTCCCACCCAAACATGACCCACATTTAATGTGTTGTAAACTGGTCACCCTACTCATGCCTTCTACACTGCTTAACCCCTACCCTTTATTTCAGTATTGACGGTATATGGTGGTTTCGTTAGCAAGAGTGGACGTTTTGTAAGCCAAATGCAGAAGTTTTCATAATGCTGCATTGTATCATTTTGAATGAAGAAACTCAAAAAGCTCTGTGCTCTTGTGACATTCATAAAGCCACAAAATTATGTACGAGTTTCACAACTTAAAGCGATATTTACACTACAAAATAACCACTAATGTGTGCTTGCATGCATTCATTTGATCAACACATGCCGAATGACATCAGGCTGCAATGTCATTGCCTCCACTCGGGGCTCGAGCTGCTCTGGAGTCAGCAGCATTACCAGTTTAATTATCACTCTCCCCGCTGTTCGATAAATGGGTCAGATTAACTGATTTCATGTGCATGAATGTGTGTTTATGCTGGGTATGTGAATTGAAAACTTGTTGTCTGATCGCTGTGGAGGCGTTAAGAATGATTAGACCACAGCGTTGGGTTTGCAGGCCATGAGAAAGTCATACAACAAGTTTCTCTGCAATGTTTTTGCTGATGGGAACTCTTTGGCATGTTGACAGCTCAGCTCGCAGACTGGCAATCCTTAATCCCCAGCGTGGTTCAGTTAACTTCTGATTGCAAACCTCCACGCTTGTTTGTACATGTGGTTGATGCAGAGCAATGTGAAAGTGGTGACCTACTAGTCAACCTGTGCACAATAGTCAGGCTTGTTTTTATTCACTCCCCACTTCTGATTTTGCATTTCTGAAGACGTTTATATCTTTTACACCAGCCAGTATTTTTAAACATTTAACGTTTAAAGATACTTTTGGATCATAACAAGTCCCTGTAGGTAAACACTGTATGTTAATGATTAATACATAAAGTGTTATTATATTATATACTATATAATAATATAGTATTATTATTATTATTATAATAAGTGTATTATACGTTAAAATGTGTCATGGTAGCTGTTTATGATTTACTGAGGATTTGAATGGTTTCCTAACCTTTAATAACATCATTATAACAATCTGGGATTTAGATGAATGATTCTCCCAATAATAAATAATGTTAACTACACGCCTGAGTCTAGAAAATGTAAAAAAGTATTTTGATTATTGGATCAAAACTGTGACATAAGACAGTAACTGGTAAAGTCCAAGGTTATGCCCTCTGATATTTTGCTTTGTCCAACATAAAAATGGGGTTAGTTCATTAATTATTTCAATAATGAAGTGATACCTTTTATCATGTATAATGTACAGAAACTACTTTTAATTCAGTTTTTAAGTCTTTAAAGCATTTAATGACTCAACTCGACAGATTGTTTGTGACCTCCGACCTCATCAGAACGTCAGGTGGTGATTTTAGAACAGATCCATGCAGTTGTGCACATATTCAAAGCAAACTAGAAACGCTTTCCGTTTGATTTATTGCATCCTTCTCTACTTTTTCCCCCTGCACAACTGTTTATATTTTGCATTGATACGTATGCACTGATGAGCTGTCCTCAACACACACACACACACACACAGACACACGTATTAAGTATGCTGCTATCTGATATTTGCTTTCATCTTGTTCAGGTTCATACAGCAAACATACGAGGTGTTAATCTGAGATAGCAGTTAGCAAATGAAAATAAAAACTGGGCTTATGAAAAAAAATAATTCTAGAATAAAATAAAAATGTACAGCAAATGTCTTCAGTTAGTCAAATTTATGATCCCAACTGGCCGGATGAGGAATGTGTGCATTTGTTTATTGAGATTAAGGATGTCTTTATGACTGAATCCTCTGTTTGTATAGTAATTTATTTTATTTTTTATTTATTTATTTTATTCTGAATTTCTGAACTTTTGAGCAACACAAATCTCTCTATTATAATAGTTTATAAAGTGAAACAAGCAAACGGGCTCAGGAAACTAAAGGACCAGAGGGGAAAAAACACTGCTGAACTGACCTAATTTATACATTTATAAAATATAAATAAATACGCTCTGACCCTGTAAATAACACCGTCGTGCTGCTAAGCTGCCTTAATTTAACCTGAATTAAATCACCTGAATTTTCCCTTTGTGGGGACAATAAAGGCTGTTTCTTATTAAAAATTCCTGCAGGTAAATATGTGTAATTCATACTGACCGATCAAAATAACTCCATTTGTAGTTTATTCAGAATTGGCATGCATAAAGAAATAAACCGCCAAATGAGGTAATCCTGCTTTTATCATCTGTCAAATATTTCAAAGATTAGACGAGTTTATGCAAAGAAAAATCTGCATAAGAAACTGACTGACCTGCTGTAATTAACCACTCAGTGACAGAAGTAAAAATAAATCTAAGGTAATGAAACAGGACCATTTTTAGAGAAACCGGGCTCTCTGTTCTTCCTTCAGAATGGATTACAAGTTAATTGTGTTATTTTGAGGACTCGGCTGCGTGCCATTTATCACATCTGTTACTTTCTGAACAAGACGACCGGCCTGATCCACGGGGTAACGAGCGTTTACAGTCTGGGGCTCGTGTGACGTTCACATCAGAGCTGTGAAAACAAATCCTTTAAATCATTTTACAATGTGTTTTTTTTTAAAGAATTTTATTTTCTTATTTTGCTTTCTTTGCATTTTATCTTTTTAGTTTGTTTGTGTTTGCACTTCATGCACAAGGTACAATTACGTCTGGCAGTAATCTAATTTAAGCATATTTACGATGATTTTACTAAAACACTGTAAAACTATATTTATAACACAGCTGTTTTATTGACTTGAATGATCTTTTACAGGTTCCCCCTAATGAAGAACCACTGAGTGTTTAAGCACACATGAAACTAATATTAATATACAGCACAGCATTATCTCTGATTTCTGTTAAATGATTTCTTTTATAATGCAACAGGCAACAAATACTGATGCAGCATCTTCAGCTCTGCATGTTGGATTACTCTGCAGTTCCACCCAGCAAAAACAGCTTAATTACCCAAACTCTTTCACTTTTGTATGCTTGTTTTTAATCTGATATATTTTATTCTTTTTTCCTAAGAACTTTTGCCGAAACATTAATGTCAGTTATTCTAAAAATTAATGTTTTAGTGCTGCACCTGAGCGGCGGCTTCATTAGAAAAAAGCCATGCAGCGCGACTGAGCTTCCTTTGGTTTGTAGACGTAACTCCGAAACTGCAGAAACAGCCGAAGGTGTGAAGAGAGACGCGGGGGTGGGGGTGTCTTCAGTCCTAGAGCCTGAAGAAATAACACTATTTTCAGATAAGGTGGTTATGAGAAATATTAATGGCCAGCTTATTTTAACCACTGGAATGAAAACTGAAGTAGTCACTTCAGCATCAGCACAAATCATACAAAAAAGTGTTTATGAGCTCATTTTATTTAGAAATGGAGCTCTTATGAGGTGCACAGGGACTGAGCAAGAGCTGCTGGTATTTGAATTTTAGAAAAAAAAAACCCTAAAAAGTTATTCTTCAAGCCTGCTTATGATTTATGTTCTCATACTAAAAGTTTTAAAAGTATTTTAAACACATTTTCCGCTCTTAACAAGAGGCCGAGAAACAACAACAATAATAAAAAATTTAAAAAATGGCCTAAAGCTGGAAAGGTGTTACACAAACCTGGTACTATAATATGAAACATTAGCATGAATTGCTTTGAGGTGTTTAATGCTTTTCTTTTTCTGTCTGTTAGGTAAGTAGGGAGACCAGGAAACCGGCTCCCCCCTGCTCTGACAGGTCAGTGCTGCCTCCGACGACACGGCAGGTTTTGAGGGGACGTAGAGACGGGTTAAACCGCGCGGCGCATTATAAAGAAAAAGGAGAAAAAACCACAAAGCCAGCCTTCTGCGAAATATGCAAAGTGGCTGCTGTTGAGCAGCGTCTAACTTTATCCCAATGTGGACACAATGTCTTTAAACCAACTGGAAAAACCCATTTCCTTCAGCCAGCGCACTTCTAAAATGAATCCAGCAACTGAAATGCTTTAAAGTTCTGCCCCCTTACAAAGCACTCTGATTTTAATGTGTAACTAATACAAACATACAGTAACACGGTGCTTCTGTAACATTTCTTCTGTAAAAAGTGTGTTTTCCTTTTGAGTGCCGTTTGAAACGCTCTCTGCCTATTTCTGTCCTCTCGGCGTGCTGTGTAGTGCTCTGCAGCGGTTTATTTGATGTGTGGAAACTTTACAGGTAGTTTTTTTTTCTAAACCCTCATGTGTTTTATGAGTCAATGCTTCTCACCTACAGGTGTTCTCTTGTCAGTATTTCTAATGTGTTCATTTTATAAAGAAACCTGACTGTAACTGGAAATCAGCCGTCTGTGAAACTATGCTACACATGAAGCTGCCTGAACATAATAATAAAGAATACGCATAAACACGCTCACACAGATGTGTTGATGATTTTTTTTTTTTAAATTGTGTTGTTGTTGTTTACTTATACAAAACTATCTAAACATTTAAACTGATGTCCAGCTCTGTGTGTTTATTTTGGACTCTGCTGAAGTATTTTAGCGTGATCATCCTTATTTATCTCTACATGGGCCTCGCTGCAGGTCATCTTCTATCTGAAACAACCTATTTTAGCTCCTCCCCCTTTAAATAATTATCCCCACCAAGGAGGTTATATCTTTGGTAGCATTTGTGCACGTGCATGTCTGTAAACACACCAGCACCATAGCCCCTTTTAATGATTTTGCAAGCAGAAACTCTTTTAAGTTAGTGGTTTGCACCTGTGACTCATCAGGTGGTCGGTTAAGTACTGCTAATAAGTGAAAACAGTAAAATTCACGATGCAGTAACAACAGGAGACGCTGGAATTGTTGATGGGTGATGTACATTAAAATATGCACTTTGGAATGTAGTGGGAGTTTTTCCTGACTTGAAACAGTCACAGAAGTGATTAAGCAGCACTTTCAAACCTCTCCCCTGTTGGAATAATTAACACATTGTGTTCGTTGGCATCTTGTTTACTCAGACGTGAAGAATTTCATCGTTGTTCAGTCAAATCCGATAATGCAGAGTTTGCTTCTGCTGTGCTCAGGCCCATCGGCCAGCCACCAAAGGTTGATTTCAAGGTTGAAGGATTTCATGTGAAGAGCGACGTGGGAAAAACAGAGCCGACTGTCTCACTTGCATTTAAGTGGTTTCTTAGAAGAAAAAGAAAACAAAGAAAAAAAGAAAAAAACAGCTTCACCACATCTCAGACTATCATCAAGCAGACAGTAGGCCTGTCGTGTGAGATGGTGTGGATGAAGTCAATGAGTCTACATGAACATGATTCATTTGGCTGGAAATCTACCTTTGCAGGTTTTCTGCAGTATTTGTACACCCAAAATAACAACCTCATTTTTCCCCCCATGCTCGCCTAGCGTATACCTCAAAAGCAGGTTTCTGAAATACAAAAACACAGTAGTTTAGAAACCTGACTGTAACCAGGATGCAGATGTCCATTAAAACCCATTCGATCAGTGTTTGCCAGTGTGCAGCAGCCCCTGAATGCCAGATCAGTTTCCTGTCTCCGCAGGCTGAGATGAACACAAGCCAGTTGAAAAAACTCTGACATCCTGTACATTTAATACCACAAAACACAGGAAGTTGTTGTTTTCATACCTCTGTGTGTATATCTATAGTGGGTAAAAGTTTATCTCTGTGAAATGCAAACTTACTTTCAGGCCACCTCTTTTTCCCAACATCTCATCAAGTTATGAACAAAATAGGTGGAAAGCGTTGGCTGAATTATTATTCCCACGCTGTTAGTATATAGGACCAGATTCTACACCGTTTATGGGTTTGCTGCCTATCTTTCATGCTGCACACGCTTCCTGATTCCTTGAGCTGCCTTTTCTGCTGCTGCTGCTAAACAAAGGAAGAAATCCCTTAAGTGTTTTTGCCGGTTATTTTTGAAGGACCAGGAAATTGGGCATGCCCATTCACTTACACCAGGACAGTCCCAGTACAATTAGAAGCTTTGTCACTGCAGTATCATGTGTTTATAGGTGCATCCCATTACTTACTGCGCAGCACAATAACATGAAGCTGCAGTCCGTCTCAGGCCGCTTGGATGTTTTTTAATTCAATCTACTTACTCTCAGCAAATCACAGGAGGACGATTAACTCACACAATCATTTTGATAATTTAATTATTTAAGATGATTATTAACCTAAACGTTTTGGGAGTGGGTCCATAAACTTTGGACAGGGTGTAGTGACCAGAGACATTGAATGTTAATGAAATCAAGCTTGGAGGTGAGCTAATTCAGCTACAACCAATGGGAGTGAAGGGTACTTCTGACTCACATATGGCAGTAAATTCATTAGACATCTGGAACTGCAGCTTTAAAAGCTCCACTGCGAAGCAATGCAATGACAAGGGAGTCGCTTTATATGTGGTCAAGCGTAACGGCCCCGTTACACCCACCCCATTGGTCACCTTGCACTCCAACAGTGATGCCGTCGCACAACCACATCCATTTACACTCGCCGTTCCAGCGCATTTGCAATCTTCAACAGCACTGTCAGTTTCGCTTTACCACAAGGCTCGCAATAGGGACACAAACGTCTGTCTCACAAGGGCAACTGGTGGTTCCCGATGGGCTGCAGGATGTCTGCAGCGGCAACAAGATGCGCAGAAAGATGCAGACTCGTGCGTCTGAAGAGAAGTGCATGGTAATCAGGCACAGAGTGATGGAGAACCATCAGCCAACCAGGTGACCTTGAGGATTTGAAAAGTGAGCCAATGTGGAAGTGCCTTAAAACTGAATTCTTATTAGTGCCAGCAGGTGGCAATAGTTCAAAGACTTCCTGTCCTGGAGACGTCTACGTGAAAACGTCCCTTGGTCCTGACCTCTGTAAAGACTTTCCTGATGAGTTGGTGGGCTCAGTCATTCGTTTCAGGTCATACTGAATTTAAAAATGTAGTCAATTTTGGTCCTTCCCAGAGTCAGAAAGCAGGATTATCCATCAATGAACATGAAGTTTCACAGCCTGATCCTGAGTTTTCATGACAGGACTTCACTAACCAACTACGTCCATCTTTTATGCCATGTCTGTGAGAAACCCTCGGTTTCTAACTCTAAACTCCCTAAAAACGGCTCACAATTATACCCTTTTCTTCCAAATTTCCCATAAAGGTTAAGCAATTATCATTTAATGGTGCATTAATAAGAAAGTGTCTGTGATGCAGAGACAAAAGCAGCTGCAACAGTCACCTGATTCTTCTGAAAAGTCTACCAATGAAAACCTTTTACAACAAACTCGTTCTATCAGGATTGCGTTGACTAAACGTTTCCATCGTCCTGGCTCGAGCAGAACTAAAGCAGTGTTCTAATGCTGCTCTTCAGAAGCTCAACAAAGATTATCGCTCCGATTTTGACACATCATTAACAAGAAATTAGGACCCGAGGTGAATATTCGTTCCGCCGCTGTAGCACTACTATAGTCTTGTTTTTTTTCACTTCATGTTTTACCCTGTTCATCACACCCCACAGCAGTGGCTCCCACCAACAAAACCACTGAACTAAACATACTGAGCTGTGAAATTTGCTGCTTTTTTTTTAAATTATTTCTCAGCACTCAAGGTCTAAAAATCATTTCTAATGTGTGAGGACGTCTTACGCCAACATTAGTAGTTCAGAAATTTTTTGCACTGTTTTTTTTTGTCAGTGAAACAATTGGACTAATTAATTGTCATTATTTTTAACTGAATTCCTTCTTTAACCTCTTTCTCACTTTCTCACTCCGTCTTATCACGTTAAGTCATTGTCAGACCGGCATCCTTCCCTCATCGCTCTCCTTCTGTCGTTCGGCATGTTTACCAAGGATCTTTCCACCAAACACACTCATGTGCATCTACAGCCAGCTGAGATAAGGAGGGCTGGGCTTCCTTCTTAATTTTCCATTACACCCGCTGAGCTCCGGGTCCCTGAAGTTTAGCCTCTGACGGCACTCTGGGTCACAAATGAGCCTCGGCTGCTGTCCACAATGATCCTCTACCTGCTCTTCCCTGCGCTCATCCTCGGTACGTGTTTGCCTTCATGCGTGGGGTTTTCAGAGTTTGTTCGCATTTCCTGCTTTTTGGATTTGCTGTTATATTTCCATGAATTGTTTTCCCTTTGTGTGTGTGTGTGTGTGTGTGTGTGTGGACGTAATGAAGGAAACAGCAGCAGGAAGCAAAAACCAGTGTGAGGGCATTCCTTTAAAATGGGTCCGATTGGCATGTGTGAGCTTAAATAACATTGCTTAGTCTGTTGTTTGCAGGTATTGTGGAATCACAACCAGCTGACCATGCAGTGGAAAAGCAAGATGAAGTTGGGAGGAACCAAGAATTCAACAGTAAGTTCATTTCTTACTTCAGCAGCTCAGTACAAGGGTGGCAAACATGCAGCCCGGAGGCCAGAAGCCAGCAAAGGGTGCTTTTTGGTCTGCTGGAAGGCCGGGTGCTGTTTTCCCATAAAATAAATTTCTACTCCTCGTGTGATGAAGCTAGCTTTTCTACACGGGACTAATAATGGAAATATTTCTTGATCTTGAATCACACAGAAAAATGCCTTTGTTGCCACGGTTTCCTGCCTTTCCACTGTGACTAGTAAATTGTAATGTACACGTACTGACAGCAGACTCAATGATGGCTGGCTTTGAGCTGTTTTTAAATTTGCAATTATGTATCTTAAGACATCTCAGGCTGTTCATTCGTTTTCTAAATGGATCAGTCATAAAATGAGAAATTCATTATCTCACTGATATTTTTCGTTTATAAAGATGCTTTCTGGTGTTTGTAAATACTGATGATGTGTTTGTGGACAGAGCTGACGTGGCTCATACACAAATGTATTGATTCATACATTTGTGTACTTTATGCATATATCCAAGACGTGTAACTGGGCTCAAGGGTGAGCACCAGGTGGCGAGGCCTTAGACCATTGGGCGAAGACAGCCCAGCCCAAAAGAGCCACATGGGGCCACCCTCCTGTGGGCCCGCCATGCAGGAGGGGCCAGAGGGGGTTAGTGCACTGCAGAATGGACCATCTGATCCGTGGTTGCCTTTTGGCAACCACAGATTTCTGCATGGCTTTGTTTAATTTTTAGTTATTCTCTGGTTTGCTTTTGCTTGTTTCCTGATTTGAGTGATGTAAACATGATGTCCACTCTGCATTGGTCTGTAGTTCTACAGTGTCGAGGTGGCACCTTCACACTGCTGCAAATAATGCTTGTTGTCATTACTGACGTATCTGACAAGTATTTGCTTAATTAGTCCACTAGTTTTATATTAAATGCCAAAAGGTATTTTAATATCTTCTTTTTTCTGAACCACAAAGAGAATATCAAATCTTTATATTTATAGCTACACCATCACTCAGCCTCTGCCTCCGTCCTTCTCACTCCCCATCTGCTTGTAGAGTCCAGTTCAAATAAACTCAAACATCTATCAGAGTGACATGCAACCGTCCTCACAATGGTCTGCGGGGCTAATATGCATTCGCAGTTTTGTTTTCTCATCAACTTCTACACATCCATAAGTCTTTTCACAACTGAACGACTCGCCCCCTGCTGACCATTAGAAAGAATACAGGTTTGAAGCATTTTTACATTGTCTTCACTTTTCAAACTCAAAATCAAAGTCCACCTCATCTCATCTCAAAACACAGGACTTTTTTTTTTTTTTTAAATCAAGCATTTTCCACTTTAGATGAACAACCACTGTGAATTCTGTTTGGACCTGCACAAAGTAAAATAAAGCAATATTTCCACTTAATATTTAATATTTTAGTAGTGCTTATGTAAAGATTTGACAGTTTGGCTCAGAGTAAATTAAAGGTTTGTCTGCAGGTACACTGAAACCAGAGGCTGTGACATCCAGGTTTTATGAAGATAAGAAAAAGATTGAGGATGAACTGCAAAGCAACCAAACGTCTCTTATCACAGAAGATGAAGGTAAGTAGAAAGTTACTTACTCAGCACATGGACAGGAAGCTCTCCGGCCTGCGTGCTGATCAACAGCTTTAAATTCCATACTGTGCATGTTGTGCAGCTGAAACCCAAAAGAAGTGGTCAGGCATCAGCACTCTAGTTTCACCTTCAGGTGGAAATACATTAACACTAATGGTTGCATCGTGGAAATAAAAAAACTGTAATGTTTATTAACTCGAGCTTGAGCTCCAATGTATTTGTGAGTCTCCCTGTTAGTTCATGTGTGTCAGAAATACCTTGCATTGCTTTGCAGAGAGTTTCCAGGACGAGGAAAATAAAATCACCGGCCAAAACTGTGACCAGAAGAACCTGATATTATTCAGTCACGAGTACTGTGGGGAAGAGTTTCACCAGGAAATGCTGAGCATCGGCAGAGATAACTGGTGTGTCCTGGAACATGTCATCAGGTAACTGCACAGTTATGTGGGCCCTCCTTTCATAACCTGCTGTCACCAACTTTAACACACTGAAGCATCCTCTTGTTATGCTTTTAAAAACACGAAAGAAAGTGAAAGAAAATCCGGAGAGTGGAAGTTACTTAAAGGAATAAGAATAAGCTGTGGAAAATCCATTTTGGCTGACTGAATCTTAAGAGATGGCAGGTCATTTCTGCACACCTGCATTTCTTCTGAAGGGCTCCATAGTTTCCGTAGTAACCTCCTCTTTCAGGACCTGTCCGTTCAAAGTTGTCATGACGTCAACTAAACGACTAATTAAAAATGCTTATTTGATGAACTTCACCTGCTTCACCTTCCTTTCCAGTTCACTCGGCATGACACTGCAGTACCCTTTTTGACCACACATTGGCTCACATTAACCAGCCGTTGCAGCCAGAGGGGCGCTGTTTCGTTTTCGTTGAAACCAACTAAATGTGCAAAAGAAAGGGCACCATCACAAAACCTCATTACTCCTCCCAGTATTTATTACTTTGCATATTCTTATTTTTAAAGCCTCTTTTAAGGCTAAATTTTAACAAAGTGTCCTTTGTTAAAGTACCCTCTGACTGATACATGATATATATGATACTTAAAAGACGCATATTTCAATTAAATTCACCTCCACAGTAACAGTATTTATTTTTGGCACAGGGTAAATCTGAGGCGCTGTCTAATTATTATGGAGAATAAAAAAAAACAACTCGCTCTTAATTTCTTTATTCCGTTTTGGACGTTTTACATCCAATCTTAGAGTTTTAGTAAGATTTTGGCTCTTTTGAAGATTTACTGCAATGAAAACATGAATTTTTAACTTTTCAACTGAGCTCTTACCAACTTCTGAAATGTGACCATCTTCATCCAGGTGTTTATCTCGTGTGTAAACTTTAATCTTTAAAGTCACTAAAGGCAACTACAGCTTTCAAATATATGTAGTGGACTGGAGGTAGGATATGGAATTACTTAAGTAAGTTGTAATAACTGAGTAATTGCACAAATTACTTTGCATTACACGGTGTTTGGCCTGCTCTTTTAGTGCAGAACATCTATCTTATCATCTAAATTACAAAGTGCATAGTGAAGCAGTCAAAGGGTCAATTAGGTCCATAACAATAGCACGTCACAGAGGGAAATATCCATCATCAAAACTGGCCTAAGTAGAATAAGAGCCTCTCCTGCTGCAGGGTTAATATGAGCGGTGGTCTCTCCCTTCAGCCCACCCTGTACATACTGTTTATTTTCAAACAGGAAGTAGTTTAACCGCAACAGTTTTTTTTCTCAGAGTTGATGTGTTACAGTTTCAGTGCCTGTGCTCCAGCTGAAGAGCTTCACCTCGTTTTCTCAAAATCAGTGTCTTCCAATGAACGTAGATTCATTTCTTATAAATTATGCAGTCATCACATGGATGGAGTTTATCTAATTAAACAAGTTATTGGTGCATATTTGTGGCGAGATCATGCATGTTTTTGTTTGTTTGGTTGTTGTTGTTTATGGTGAGAGAAAATCATCAGTTCTAACATTTTAAAATGCTTTTAAATGGCCACACGGTGCACTCACTTATCATGCATTTGGAGGAGGCTTTTATTAATTACAAAACTTCTAATTTCACATATTTGCAGCTCATAAATTGTTCAGAAATTTGAGGTGTGGTTTGAAATGATACAGACTTTTGTTTTGGTTGAAAAGCAGTTTGCTTAATAATCAGATTGTAGACGCTGGTGTCTGCACACAACCAAGCACTGCAGTGAAAGGTTGTTGTGGTGTTTGCACAGCTCCACAATCATGAGTCAAACTGAGCTCGTGTCGGACTCTGAGCTAACAATGGTTACTTTTACTGAAGGTTAAAAAGCACGGGTTTGACCCAGTGCTTTTAATACAGCATTAGAATCAAAAGAAAGGAAAGGCAGGGTGTGGTTTCTCAGCGTCTCTCAGTCACATCTGTCATGCGCCGGAGCAGAACAGACTCAGCTCGAGGCTTCGAAACAAGACTTCAGTCACTAATCTGAGAAAACAAATTGTATCTACTGTATCAGTAAAACATGGATTTTAAAAAAAACCCCTCAAAAACCCTATTAAAACAAAGCAAATTAACACCTTTTTCTTCATTATCGGAGCACATCTTTCACCCCATCATTAACTTTTCTCCATTTATTGCAGACCTTACAATAAATTAACAACATGCCTGGAGGCCCTGGCTAGACTGACAAGCTGCTTCTTCCCAAACCCCGACATTCAAGACTTTTTTATCTACATCCACTCCAGCTTCTTCCAGAACTGCACCAACGAAAATGTTCAGGCGCTCGAAGACGCCCCTCAGGGGTTGGTGATCGGCCTCACTCTCCTTTCTGTGAGCTTCATCCCCGTCCTGGTTTATCTGGTGGCTCGGCGTTAGACGTGCACAGTACACGCTGTACACAAGAATTTACTCCACGGGCTGATGTGTACTTTTTTTTTTTTGTTACTACAAGTTATGAGTCACACATTTAAATGTGGTTAAAATGTGCTTTGTTAAGTGTTCATGTGTTTTCACGAGTATGTAACACTTTCACTTTTGTGTGGTAAATATCAGCCACTTAACACAAGCACCTGAAAAGATGAGCTTTAACAAGCAGGCGATTAAAAAAAAAAAAGAGAACATTGAGCTGATTTTGTTTCATTTTTGTGTCACTGGAAAATATGCATCCTATGAAGTCATATAGTTTGATTATTTAATCTATATCGATGGAAAATTTATATGCAATTAAACTGAAGTAACAAGCCTAGACATCTTTTTTGGGTCTCTGCATCTATTCATGTATCTCTAACTGTGTAACTGTGAGTAAGCCACAGCATGTCAAACTCTGAATTCACATTTGATACGCCCGTAGTTCTGCTATAGGTTGTAAGAGCATTCATGATTGTAATCCATACAGAGGCTTTGTAATTCATCACAGACTAACTGTTTTATTTATGGACACTTTTCAAAAACCACCAAGGCCTCCGCCTTCCACCGACTGACCAATCCACAGAGCACCAGACCTCTGTGGCTCCTCTGAATTACCCTGAATAACATATCCTGTGAGATCACATGGCCATGCAAACCCCTCCACCACGATAAGGTGGTGATTCATAGATATAATTGGGGATCTGATTACGAGGCCTCCTGGATCCCTCCTCGGCGAGCTGTTTCCACTGAGAAGAGTTGCCAGCGCATTTATTAATGACTGTTTATAGAAGCCTATAAAAGGTTAAAACAACTGTTTAGGTGCTCAGTGAGTGGAAACCTCAGACAGAAAATTAAATTCATGTGCTTCTTTTTTTTTTTTAAAGCCTGTCATATCTGGCAGTTTTTGCAAGCAGAATGTGCTGTTGTGCCAAACATATTTGTTCTTCCAAGATGAGCTCTATAGATTCTCTATAGGCTTTTCTTGTTAGTCTTTTTATTTTATTTATTTATTTGTGTACATATAAATGTTGTTGTAATCCAGTCCAGAGTTGACAGGCTGAGAAAGAAAAAAAGAGAGAGAGAGAGAAAGGGGAGAAAACAGAAAAAGGGGACGAGCAAACTAACCAAAACAAATCAAAGACACAATTTTGTGTGGCAGAAACACAACAAAACGAAGCATGGCTATATAAAAATAACAATTTCATTATGCTGTGATTGCATCAGTGTCTGTGTCTATGTCATGAAATGCGCTTACCAACGAGGGCGGAAAGCCACCGCTCCGCCCACCAGAAGCCAGAGGCAGGCAGAGAGGGGCCGAGGAAACCCGAGTCATCCGAGGTCCCAGGTAGAGCCCCCCCAGTCAAGGAGCAAGGGCCCCAGGGAACTCGAGGCAACAGGAAACAAGCCCCACCAGAGGCCAGCCCCCCTTGCAGGCCGGCAGCAGGGCCCCAGGTGCCCTAGAACCGCCCGACATACCACAGAGCCCCCCCCCCCCACCCCCCCACCCGTCGAAGAAGCCCACGCCGCCCCAGCCCACAACCACCAGGAGCGCAGGTCGACACCCACGCCAAAACATCCAGCCCAGCTCAGGAACCCCAAGGCACCCACACCCTGAAGGGGGGTCAGGAATGACCAACGAGAAGCAGCAGGGACGCAAGGCACAAGAAGGCCCAGACTCAGGTCCAGTCACACACACACACACACACACACACACGCACACCCACATAAACTCATGCACGCACGCACGCACGCACACACACCCACATACACATCCTTACCTACATGCATTCACCCACCCAAATACACCCACGAAGACGGTGACAAACGCACAAAGAAACGTGTTGGACAGCACTGTCTGACAGAACAGAGGAGAAAATCTTGATTTGTATCTGATTTGTTTTACTTTTATGGGAGAAAAATGAAATAGTTCACTGGTGTGTCTGAGAGAACACCACAGCCAAGGGCTGAGCCCCAACTTTAGCTAATAAACACATTTGCTAGGTTCATGAAACTAGTGTCGTTTCATTTTGATGACACAAATAGGTTCATAACTCTTAATGCTTCAGTGCACCAGTGCACAAAGCAGGTCCATAAAGACATGGATGAGCCAGTTTGGTGTGGAAGAACTTGACTGGCCTGCACAGAGTCCTGACCTCAACCTGATAGATTCTGATTGCTCCAAAATATCATCGAACTGCAATAAAGAATCTAAAATAAAAAACGTCCACTAGTGACTAACTGTCAGCTACAAAGTGACAAGCAGCAGGTTTCCTGTGTGGGCGGGCCTTAAGGATAATAATAACATGAGATGTTATTTATATTATTTATAATGTCCTCATCGTAGCACGCATAATCAAACTGAGAAACGAGTGCAAACATTACTGAATCAAAAAGGTCTAAAAAAAATATGAACATCTTCAAATACTCCAAATCAGTGACTGCATACACAAAAGTACAGATGGAGCCATGCCTGAGAAGCTGTTGGTTCCCGCAGTTAAGTAAAAGATAAGGGATCATAAAGACAGAACAATGTCTCTTTCATCATTTTTATTGAATTTAAGCCAGGTCATCTGAAAGGAAAACCACAGTTTCCTTCTATACACCTACACCACCCAAAACCACACAACCAAGGCAGCCCTCCCCTTTCTGTTCACACAAATCAATTGTTACGAAAGTTTACGGTGAGTTCAGTGATACCCTTCTGCCCATCAACAGAAAGTTCAGCTTAGTGTCAAGGGTGTCAAACAGAGGCCCAGGGGCCAGAATTGGCCTGCCACATGGTCCCGTATTGCCCATTGGATGGCTTTGCAATGAGGTGAAACTGCACGGCAACATAGAGCACCTCAAGGCGACTGATTGCTGTGATTTGGCGCTATATCAATAAAAGTGAATGAAATGGAGATCTGTTCCTTATGTGTTTGTGACCTTCACAGGGGGTAGATAGATGATCCCAGTATGAGCAGCAGATGAGGACGCTGCACTGAACAAAATGTCACAGCGACTGCACGCTGCCCTCTAAAGTTTATTAAAGCATGTAGAACAAAGATCCCGTCCCATCCACAAGCTAAGTGAGCATCCATCGATCCTTGCAGAGGAATGTAGATGACACCTTTCATACGCTCTAACTTCCTTTCCCACATGGTGGCACGAGCCCCCAAAGAGATCCAGGAACAAGCATGCAGAGCGCCAATGCTTGTTTCTGTTCCTTTACGTCATAGATGCCGTTTCATTTGTGCAGCTTTGCTACTGAAACTATGACACATGTAATGAGCTGTATGCGGCCCATCAACTAAAATGGATTTGATGCCCTGTTTGTGATGGATTTATTGGCAGATTAATAAAGCAGGGTGGGCCAGTTGCATCGATATTAAGTTGCAACATCAGTGTGTTCTAATTTAGTTTGTCAGACAGAATGCTTTGCACTTCCTTTATCACACATTTCTGTCTTACAGTTTTTATTGATTGCTTTGACCTGTTTGAAGAAACTGGGAACCTCTCAGTCTTCATCATCACCATCTCAGCA
>JAVDPK010000930.1:0-34062 GCA_034780415.1 Cichlasoma orientale | reverse complement strand
CCCAGAGAGGCGGGTCACCTTGAGGCTAAAGTGAGGACAGAAAGTAGTTTTGAGTGTGTATGAGCTGCACGGGTTCAAAATAGGAATTTATTATTTAACTGTTAGAAATCTGTCCTCAACATCCTGTTAAAGATCATGTGTTAAAAAAAAATAAAGGTTTAAGATTTCAACAAAATACTGTAGTTAGTATCTGAACCCCTGCAAAGCTTGGGATTTATGCAGCATGTGTATGCATGCTTTCCCCTGCCACTGCAACAGGGGATGCCCCACTGCCCCCCTCCCCCCAGCGGAAACCCCCTGCTCGTCTCTTTAAAAAAAAGGGGAAAAAGAAATAATGACTCTATTTGCCTAATTTGTCTGCCCACTTTTTTCAGTGACAGTGTGTTTTGCATTATGTAGGCATTTGTGGTCTCTGATATTTCCTCCCTTCTTTCTCTCGTGTCTCCTCTTTCAAAGAAAGATTCCACTTCTTATTGTACATAAATTGGCTGCAAATCATCAGAAGCCACAGCAGGGGGCGCCACTCAGATACCTCTCACTGAGTAGGAGAGATTGGAGAAACAAGTTTTTCTCCTTCTAGAAAAAAAAGCCCAAATTATATTTTAGTAAACACTGATAACGTGTCTGAGGTGAAATAAAGCAGCACTTCTGTACTTAAGAAGAGACACTTACAGAGAAAAACTGTAACAGCAAAATGAACTTTATCTGAAAAGTAACATCTTTGATTTTATGAATATTTGCTTTTTTTGCTTGAGGCTAAAACAAATCCCACAACCCTAGATGGGTTAGTGATGACCTGGTGGTGTTCTCATACTCCCCACCAGGTACCTCCGCTGGAGCTGTGCTAATAATAGTATCAATCCAGCTTTAGGAGTTTCCACTGAATTATTTCCATACAGTTTTAAAAACAGCCGTTTATTGACTCAATGAAGTGTAAAATCTGTAATAAACTTCCTCCTTGGTTTCTTCCTCTGCTGCTAAACAGTTAGCCTACCCACAAGCAGATGGCACCATGAAGCCCTTTCCTCCAGGCCCCCTGGACCAGAACATCGTGGAGAGCCAGGCCGTGGAGCTCGACTATATCAATTCCACCTATTCCCGCGGTCACTTGAACCCCTGCCTTCACCACAAGAGCCACGACACTCGCGATGCCACCTTCACCCTCACCAACGTGGTCCCCCAAAAGAAGGGCTCTAACGATGGGCCTTGGGAGCTCCTGGAGCAGAGCGTGAACCATACCTTGGCGACCTACTGTCTCAGAGAGGCCTACGTAGTGACTGGCATCATCCCTTACCAGAGTGATGATCACTGGCTCAACAGTCACCGCGTAGCAGTGCCGGAGTACCTTTGGTCCGCGTACTGCTGCCCAAACTACAACCAAAGTCTTCCAAAAGAGCTGAAAAATGCCTTTCCCACGTACGCCGCCATCGGACGCAATGACCCCAACAGCACCGAGGAGATTGTGCCTGTGAATAAGACGGCTAAGAAACATTTCAGGGGATACGATGTGAGAAAGATGTCCCTGGAAACACTTGAGATGTACCTGAAGGACAGGTTCAGTACTGTTATCAGTGTGTTTAATGAGCAGTGCACTGGATCAGACTGATCCCGCACTGACCGCACTGTGATTATATAGTAAATACATATTCAGGACAAAACATATGAACAGACTTCTGTGAGAATGATGCAACATGTGCAACAGTTTGTTTGCCCCCCCCCCCCCAAAAAAATATTTATGACCACTACAGAAATGCTGCCACTGAGTTGAAGTACAAACACTTTAAAACCACTAGGTGGTGCCCTTGTGCAATAAATGTAGCAGGTAGAAAACGGTTGTTCTTGACCGCACATTTCAGCTGAAGTAGCATCTGTACAGACTAATTCAAAGAAACATCTTTATTTTTATTTTTATTTTTTTTGATTCACTAAATAACTAACCAAATGATACCAAGCTAAATCTAGTGGAAGTTTCAAATATTTTTTTTTCTCCAGAAAAGTGAACAGAAGTGTAGCTGCTTGATATCTAGTTTTAACTACTTTATATGCAGGTAAATCAGTCCTACTACTTCATCGGGCCGGTCCCCTGTAAACCCTCCCGTAATGGATCCCTGGTTAAATAAAGGGGGGTCCTTCAGTGACTGCATGTTGGAAAGGAAAAAAAAAAGAAGCTATTTTCTAATAGGTTGTGTTTTGGCTGCTGTAACACACTTTTGGGATGAATAAAGTATATCTTGTCTTATTCTACAACACGGTGATTCAACATGTGAACCTACAAATGACATAAATTATAAAATAAATAAAAGATCTGCAGTTGATGAGCGTTTGTGTCATGAAACGCTCTCAAGTGTCCGAATCAAAATGATGTAAAGTGATCAGAACACACAAACACAATTTCTACAGGTGATTAAATGTTTAAATTCTGAAAGAATGCTCGAGTTACTGTAGTTAATTACTTCCCACACCTCCTAGTTTTGTTCTTCATACCCAGAACAAACTGATGAAGCACAGGAAAGACTCACAATCGCTGACTTCCTGCTTTGTGTTTTTTGTTCCAAATGATCACAAACACTCGTGTTTTGTCACATCAGACTTTTAAGAATTTATTGCATTTACGGGTAATGCGGTAGCACAGGTATACAAATGGCTACACAATGATGTGCCAGGCAGGATTAATTTGACAGACATAAATCAACAGCTCAGTACGATTGCTGCATCTGGGGACTGAAGAGCTTGTCCCAGATCTCCACCTTCATGATGGCCCTGCCCAGTGGGGACATGGTAGCCTTGATGTCCAAGTGCCCACCCACAAAGGTGAGGCCGCTGCCCCTGGCTTCCTCCCGCACGAATCCCACCTTCTCTTTGTCGTAATACATCTCCTTGTACAAACTCTCATTGCACTCTTTGCCCTTCGTGTAGATTCCCACGGCAAACATGTTCTTGTACAGGTTGTGGTCAAATGGCACCGAGAACATTATAGCGAGGGTTTCATCGGCTCTGTTATGTTCCCTCCTAAACAGATCGTAGGTCAGCACGCCCACCGAACCTTTGGCTGCCCCTTTGCACTTGTTGAAGTTGCACACTTCAGTCTTTTGTGGGCGCACGGTAGGTTGGGGGGGGCTGTGGCAGTAGCCGCTTTCCAGGAAAACCCTTTTTTTTTTTTTTTTACAGTAACAAAGACAAGAAAAAGAAAGAAAGTAGAAGGAAAAATTAGAAAAGCAATTTTCAGAATTGGATATTTCTGAAACAATACCTGCAGAATATAATAACTTCAACCTGTGCTGACAAACATGCACTCATTTTGGACTTACTTAGGGTCAACCAGACAGTAGTTGCTGGTGAGGTTGGTGATCTCGATGGTGACGTTCCTTCGGCCTTCGACGGTGGCAGCCACAGCCTCTGCGGATTCACTCATAGTGGCGCTTGTAAAGGCTGCGGCAGAGCGGAGCAGACGTGTAAACTACGGGTCTGTCAAAGAGTTTAACAGACTGTGCTTAACATGCTCAGAGCTAAATCCATCTGCAACAAAAAATATTTGTCTGCAAACTCTTAAATAAATAAGCAGGAATGAAGCCGCTTACCTGTGTGGATCACCTGTGTGTTGCTGGCTCGTGCTTGGGCAGATTTGAGACACTGAGTTCAGCGTTTACGCTGGTCTTGCTGGGGAATCTGTGCCACCCAAAGGTGTCTCCACCCATATGAGTGCATCCCATTCTCTGTCACTCCCCGTATCAAACATGCTGTCCCATCTTTGCCTCAAGCATGTGTGCAAAGGTGTAACTCAGAGGGTGCAGCTAACAACAACAGCACAGAGCACTCGCTCTGGTTTGACCAGTTTGAGCTTTGCAGGACTTTGTCTGCACCACACCTTCACTTTTTGCATCCGTGTCTTTCTTTTTCATCGCTTGCATGAAGAAAAAACATGCAGCACCTCTGCAGAGGGTTTAGACAGTCGCAGGTTTTTTGTCTGTTGAAAGGTTGATGATCTTTTTTGCTGTTGATAAACAGATTATTGCTTATGGACTGACAAGCTAAATAATAATGGACAAAGTGTCTTGAATAACTAACACCCCAAACCAAACTAAACAACAAGAAAAGGAACATTAAACTTAAAAAAAAGAAGGGGAGGATGGGATGCTTTCTAATCAATCCTGTGCCTGTAATAGTACTGTGTTATTACACTGGAAGAAGAAGAAGAAAAGATATGAAACTCTGTGCTATAGAAACAGCAACCAAAATATTAAACACAGTATCCAGAGGCATGTTATAGATTAAGATCATGTGATCCCCTGTAAGCAGCACTTGGTGAGGATGGGAGAAAGAACTCCCTCTTCCTTTCTTTTCAAATACTCCAAAGATACTAACTTCTTTAATAATACTTACAGTATTTGTTCCCAAATTGCAAGTTTTTACTCTTTTGTTCCAGCGTGCCATTAGTAACTAGAAAGTATTTGAGGTACTGGAAATTAAACCCTAAATACAGAAAAAACAAGGCTTTATGATGAAGTGTTACCAAGTACTTTTAAAATGATTAATAATGAAGTTTTTCATTTACTTTTGCATTTGCAGTCATGCCTGAAGTTTTATTTTTAGATCAAACAAAGAAACACAGAAGACGAGAAAGCAGTTGAATAGTTTTTTATTGACCTACACGTGACGAGGATGACAACATGTGCTTTAGTTTTCAGGAATATCTGCAAATACTCTCAATCATTTATGAACATTTTATTCTCACACCCAACACAAACAGACTCTTCAGCCCATCCTGTCGTACAGCTCCAGTTTTACGATAGCCTTGCCCTCATTAGACATGCAGGCCCTCACGTCCAGCGCCTTCCCCCTGTACATCACCCCTGAGCCGTTGGCCTCGTAGCGAACAAAGTCGCTGCAGTTCTTGTCGTTGTACATGTAGTGGAACAGCTTACCGTCGACATGTTGATGCTGCTCAAAGATGCCCACAGCCAGCCAGTTCTTGTAGAAGTTGCAGTCGAATGGCACAGAGAACATGACGGCCATGATGCCATCGCAGCAGAGGTTGCGCATGTTGAACAGCTCGTAGGTCAGGACACCCACAGCGCCTGTTGCTTTATTTTCATCCTTGGTGAAAGAGCACACCTCTGTCTTATTGGTGCGCACGGTGGGCTGCGGAGGGTTGTAGGAGAAGCCATGTTCCATGTGAACCCTGAAAGATGGGACGGGGAGGAAGTCAGTGCACTCAGTGTAAAAGTAGTCAACTTATAATGTCCCACTGACATTATAAGCTATTAATGGTGTTATTAGACATTTAATACTGGTACTGCTGGTACTGCTGGTCCAAAGGGTTAGAGATCACTAGGTCAGAGCTGCAGTAATGTCTCTTAAAGCAGACTCAACAGGACCAATATAAATATCAATGGAAATGTCATGTTGGCCAATGACCAAAACAAATAATACAGGACATAATATCACTTAAATGACCTGGATTAACAGTAAAAGACCAAAAAGTGCTAAAAAATAATTTTAAAAAGGAACAAAATGACTGAAAAAAGACAAAAAATAGTACCAAGGGACGCAATAATGCACAATAATTAAAGCCCAAACTGAAACAGCTGCGTTTCCTGCAGCGTTAGTCTGCTGAAAAAGCAGCTGAGGAATGAACAAAGACTCTCTTTTTTTAAGAAGACTGGAGAGCTTTTATATATGTGTGGAGCCAATTGTCTCAGAACTAATTCAGTCTAATCCAGAGTGTTAAAGATGGATCTGAGGTGTTGGGCGGGGTTAATGGAGGAACAAAGAAAACATACACAAAACTTTTTGTCTCACTTTTGATCATTTTGAAACAGGTTTTAAATAGTAAATGTCTTTTCTGGTTTAACTGCTAACAACAAATGCTTTCCTGCAAAAGATGAAAATATGTGCAATGAAGCAAAATATCAAATATTTCACAGTTAGATCACAGAGAAATACTGAAGTAAAACAGGAACAGCTTGGGGTCCATTACTTCGGGTTGACGAGGCAGTAGACGGAGCTGACATTGGTGATCTCCATGGTGCAGTTGCGGTTAGTGGTGAGCGTGGCGGAGTGCTCCTCTGCGTTCTCAGGCATGGTGGCTGCTGCTGGAAATGGCTGCAAGACCGGGGTGAAGGAAAACAGATGTGAACCATGCAAAGTGCTCTGAAGCTCTGCCGGGAAATGCATTTAGCTCCCCGCTGAAATAAACACCTGAAAAATGCTGCGAGATCCTCAGTTTGATATGTTTACACACTAAAATCACCAACTGACAAAAACACCCGCAGGAATATCTCCAAATAAGAGCACTTACTTCGCTTTAGGTGACACGCACAGGCTGGCAGAGAGTCCTCTGGAAACAGGCTGGACTTTGATTTGGAGACAAGTTTAAAGTCACACCCTCTCAGTCACACCTCACACCTGAGCATAAGGGAAGTGGGTGGGCCTCTGCTCTGTTTTCAGGCATTTGCGCCAATGCACAGTTGATGTTACTTAAAGAGTATATGATCACTTTAATTCTAAGACTGGAGAATGGAAATGTTTAGTATTCCAGGTAAAAAAAATACCTGAAAAATACCTGAAAGTCTGGAAAACGAGCAAAGGGCTGCACCCAAAAAACTCCCATGATGCATAAACCACCCAAACTGGTCTATTGTTGCAGCTGCTGTTAAATTCAGCTTTTCAGTTTTTTTCCTGCACAGTCCCTCTGTTCACAAAGGGCTTAACAGTCTTGCAACAGTTTCATGATTCATGGACACAAATGAATGCAACACACCCTATTTTTAAGATTATTTGTCCTTCCTTGCAGTCTGTACCTGTGGCCAGTCCCAGCATGCACCAGCTGGAAGAGTCCATCAGTGCAGCAGCACATGTTCAGATACATATTATGACTGAGAAGTGCCATAAAAAAATCAAATAACTGCAAAATGACAGTTAAAAAAAAGCAGAATTACTGCAAAATGATGCAAAAGAACAAATGAGAGGTGCAAAAAAATGAGAAAGATATAAAAATAAAGCACAAAGTAACCAAAAAGAAATGACGAATGACTAAAAAGAGCAAAGGGGCAGCAAATACATGCAGGAGCATGGATAAGTGCCCGGAGAGGACCAGTGGTGGAAAGTACTTGAGTACTTTACTTAAGTACAGTTTTAGTTTTACTTGTACTTTAAGTATTTCTATGTTATACTATTATATGTCTTTTCCACTGTATTCTGAATGAAAATGTTTTACTTTGTGCTGCACGAGCCTGAAAATCGAGGCCACTTTTCTGCAGTGTATTCACTTCTGATCAAATATTCGGAGTGAAGAGGTGCAAAGTGTTGAAAAATATGCAATGACCACAAAAAGATGTCTATATATTTTAAAATAAGTTTAGATTGTTAATTTAGATTTCTTTGTAATCTGTGTGTTTTTTTCAGTTATCTTGCGTTTGGGCTTCGCTGTGGATGAGTGATGTGGTTTCCAGTGTCTGTGTGACTGAGAGTGAGAATGAGTGTTAAAGTGGAACAAACAACGGATCGCAATGACCGAAACTCCTGCACTGATTAATCATGTTAGGCCAGCGTTCATCTGTAGGGTGGTACCAAAGACTTCAAGTACACTTGGCACATGCAGTCAGACAAGTACTGTTCCTCTGGCAACCACCAAACCCAGACTCATCCATCGGATTTCCAGCTGGAGAAGCGTGACTCATCCCTCCACAGAACACGTCTCCACTGCTTGTGAACTCATTCCATGAAGCTCTCTGTGCACAGTTTTTGAGCTAATCTGAAGGCCACATGAAGTTTGGAGGTCTGTAGCTACTGACTCTGCAGAAAATTGGTGACCCTTTGTGAACTATGACCCTCAGCATCCACTAACCCCCCTCTGTGATTTTACGTGGCCTATCACTTCATGGCTGAGTTGCTGCCGTTCCCAATCGCTTCCACTCTGTTATAATCCCACTAACAGCTGACTGTGGAATATTTAGTAGTGAGGAAATTTCACGATTGGACTTGTTGCAAAGGTGGTATTCTATCACGGTACCACGCTGGAACTCACTGAGCTCCTGAGAGCGACCCATTCTTTCACTAATGTTTGCAGAGGCAGTCTGCATGCCTAGGTGCTTTTATACACCTGTGGCCATGGAAGTGATTGGAACACCTGAACTCAATGGGTGGGTGAGTGAATACCTGACTAAGTGGAAGAAAATGGATGGATGGATGACGTTCCACGTGCCCAAAGCCAGTTTCAATAACTGGGGGTCAGACTGCCAAGGCCTGCGTTTTTGATGGCGCCCACCACTCCCGTGGACCCACTGAGTTAGACCAGTGATCATGACAAACACCCACCCATGGATGAGCAGCTTTGTGGACCTTAGTTTATGTTAGAAACCATTTTTATCTACATTTTATTTTATGAACTGCACAAGGCATCCTACTACACCATTAAACCTTAAACCTTATCTTATTTCGATCCAGTAGTCATCTGTGTACTGGTCTTTTATCACTTTAGCACCATCTAGTGGTTAAATCACAGCAGTTTTGTTGCTCCTTTCCCAGTTTACTACTCCCCAAAGACATCCAATCGATTTATTAACAAACTGCTCGGCATTATAGGCCAAAGCATTACTTTGACCTGGGTACATGGATTTAATACTCCAAATGTGAGATTTAGGCTATAACATCATGAGGGGCACTGAGGAAAATGTGTAAAGGATTCAAAATGTCTGTGAGGGCATTCACCGGGCACAGGTGCGTTTCTTCTGCGTCGTGGTGGACCGTAATCCTGATTTAATCGCAGTTTGGATAGTGATCACTTGGATGAGGCCAACACAGGGCGATTCTAAGAGTTTTCAGGGGGCAGGAGGTCCTTAAGGTGCTGGTCTTCTGTTGTGCTCATTTTATAACCCTGCTAGTTGGGTATTAGCTGCAAAAAAATGGATAATTTTTATCTACTGATGACTAGCTATCTAGTTATCTACTGATGTAGCTTCATTTGACACTTTATTTGAAGAAAAAAATCATTATTTGGTATTTGTATTTATTTTTTACAAATTCACATCACACCTTTTTTTTTTATTAGAAATGACAACAGCAATAAGAGTGTAAGCAACTGATTTATTTGCACTTGGAAAGGGGTTATATGATGTCTGCCTTGTATGGCTGGGTGTGCCCCTACTTCCCACTGCTTCACTCTTTGACAGAAGGCTTCTGAAGCCAAAAAAAGGGTTTTGCGCTGGCCCCAGAATCACTAATATCAGACTTTATTGAACAAACAAACAAGCACACAAAAGCAGATATCTGTCTATCAAAAGCACACACCGCACATAGTTTGGCCCTGAAACGCCGCATAAAGCAGAAGTTCCACGAGAGACTGAATCGTCCCACAGTGACGACGTCTGAGGGTGAAGACGGCCGCCTTCACGTGGACGCGTCTTATGGATTTGATGAGTGTCCTCCTCATTTTATTGTTGATATTAAGGGCGAACCAAAGTCTAAATAGTTTAAAAAGTGAACAGTTAAAAAGTCTGTCTGTAACCAATCAATTTATAATCTGTAAATAATCAATTAATCTGTAACTAATTAATACATTTGTAAATAATCTATTAACAATCTGTAACTAATGAAAATCTGTAAATAATCAGTTCATCTTTAAATAAACAGTAAGTAATAAAAGTTATTGATTAGCTTTTCGTTTTTTCAGTGTCTAAATGAATTTACTGTCAGAAATATTTAAATGCTGCTGATATTCTCCTCTGAGCTCACATTCTGTGTCAAAGACCTCCTACAGCCACGTAGCTGCACATCCAGTCTCCACCTCCAGCTTGATCCACAGCCTCTGCCAGCAACCTTCAGATCTGAAGGTACCACCCATGTAGTCTCCAACTAAATCAGCTCTCAAACCTCCTCCTCCTGTACGGGTTGCATCTCTTTATGCGATGTCATTTGTGTTTCTCAGGCCATGCCCCCCACCCACACCTGCTGTGTTAATTTCTGGTGATGAAGCTATGGATACTAATAAAAGTTGATGGTAAGCCTCAAATTAAGGAATAAACTTGTTTTTATTTGACATTCAGTGAGACAGAGCTGGTGGACCTGCCTCTTCTTCTCTGTCTTTTAACTGTAAGCCAATGTTCTGTGCAAAGAAAGAGCTGCCAGTAAAATAAAGTTTATTTCCTTTAAAGAAGAAAACATCTTAAGAAAATCTACATAAATATAAAAACAGGTCTCACAGTGATACCGTACTAGTCACATGTTTGGGCACACCTGCTTATTTCAGGCTCACATAGAACAAAACTGAAAATTTTGGAACTATAAAGTATAAAATATGGCTGCAGCCTTGAATCAATTGTAAACAAAGCTGGGAGAGCCTTGTTAAAAAATCATCCCAGGTATGACCTCATGAAACTGGGTATACCGACAATGATGTCCCAATCTGTCACTGGTATTTGTGTGATTTCATAGTTTTGATTTCTTAATTTTTCACAATGAAACCGGTGAATAAGCAGGCGTGGACGTGACTACATGGAGACCAGATCGCACAACGTTACGCACATTATTCTGTTTGTATGGACATCAACGTCTCATTTAAACACAGTAGCTTTTATTTTTGAAAGAAGTTCTGTACAATCTCAGCGCGTCCACCTTTAATAGCAGAAACATAAGAGCGGCTTTAAACTTTGAGCTAAAGTAAACCTGACTGGAAAAAGATAAAACCAGCAAAAACACTGATGCTATAACATCCTTAAGACAAGAATAATATTGTTGAATAAGTAATGTTGCTCATCGATTATATCTTAGCAACTTTGAGGAGGAGGAATACACCAGGTAAAAAGTAAAGAAGCAGTTGTTTAACTTGATGTGTTGGAAATAAGAACAAGAGCACTGCTGAACGTGTGCCAACGCTCGGCTGTTTTGGGGGGTCAAAGTACTGTTATATAAATTCAGAAGTAAGCTTGACTAAGTATGCACCTCCAGTGAGCAGAAGAGCATCAGAACTTGGAATGGAAGGTCTAATGAATCATGTTTTCTGTTAGTTGAACAGCCTGTGTGGGTTTGCTGTTATGTGAGCACAGCAGGATGCACGGTGGCTAGCCGTAGGAGGCAGTGCCGTGGAAACCTGGAGATGTGTCATTTGTGTGGATCATACTTTGACACATACCGTCTAGTTCAGCGGTTCCCAAAGTGTTTGTGATATTACTCATTACTCTGACCTAAATTTACTGCTCTTGTATTGAAGTTCAATCACTTTCTCTTGTATTTTGATGAGAGTGAAGACAGGCTTTCACAGGCCAGTGCTGCCGGACCACCGGGGGGCACTCTTGGCTTTGGAACCACTGATCTAGTAACAGCAGCGGCCTCTCTCAGCAGGCTATCCGTCCCTGCCACGCTACAAAAACTGTTCAGCAATAGTTTGAAGAACAAAACAAAGAATTCAAGCTGCTGGCCGGTCCTCCGAGTTTGCCAATCTCACTCTGACTGAACATCTGTGAGATGGAAAAACAGATTCAGTCCATGAGGCCCAATCGCACAACTTCTGGGATTAAAGCTGCTGCTCTGCACCTCAGGGCCTGATAACAAATTCTGGACTCTGTGCTTCAATGTTGTTCTAATATTGTGGCTTACTCCCATATGTCAGGCTTAAATACACACACAGTGTGCTACAATTACTGCCAGCTTTTGTTCCTGTCTTGGGATTTGTTAAGATAATTAATAATAAAAATATCTTTGCTTTGCTTTGCAGCCACTGGAACAATAAAAAACAGCACCGGTAACAAGAAGCGGTGTAGCGGCCGGAGGATGTGGAATGAAAATAAAATTGAGCAGCTACCGGAGGATACACAGCATGACTTTACAGAGGTTTACCGACACAAAACAACCAGCGACCAGCTTGTGGGTGATGAGCAAATGGTTCTCCATGTGAGCGGTCATTTCTGAGGAAACATGGCTCCAGCTGCGATGGACCTCAGGCCAGTCTTCTCTTCTATCCATTTGTTGTAGTTGGTCACTCTGGTGTAAACACCGGGGCGCAACTTTTTGGCGCAGTCTTCGCCCCAGCTGATTATTCCAAACAGGAAGAGCCTGTTGCCGACCTCGCACACCAGAGGTCCTCCCGAGTCTCCCTGCAGGGAAAGAAAAGACGAGCAGCGCTGAAGGAAACGGACAGACCGATCTGTGGGAGGGAAGTCGAGCCCGGACATGTGCAAATACCTCACAAGCGTCCTGACTCCAGTCTGGACGAGCAGCACAAAACATGTTATCAGTAATCATGTTTTCATAATAATCCTTCTGTCGGCACACGTTGTCAGCGAGGAGGTTCACCTGAGCCTCTCTGAGGTACTGAGACCTGTACCAATAAGCTGGAGAGAAGAAGAGCCATCAGAGCCCTGAAGGGTGAACATAATTACCTAATGTGGTCGGAACATTTAAGAAGGAGGTGTTTCTGTTTTGGGGAGACTCTCCTACATTTGTTCACAGCTGGTGATTTGTCTTTATAGAGCTTCAGATGATATTACCATAACAAAAGGAAAATGAGCACAAAGTTCAGGGTGTGTCAGTGATTCCCAACTTTGTAGTCAGCTTGCAAATGTTTTGTGGAAAGAGATTAATCTGCATGTAGTCAGATAATGCGCATGGTTTGGGTTCAGCTTTCACTTACAGGTGTAATATTTCAGTGTGGACATATTTGATGTGCATCTCCTTTAGTCAGACGTAACAACATTACTCTGAGGATTCTCCTCACCGTGACTTTCTTTCCCGTATCCAGCGATCTCACAGGTGACTCCTGGCTGGAGGCGCTGCTGAGGCGGCGGCAGGCAGATCCTCTTCACCGAGTCGCTCTCCGTGGCACACTTACCAAGTGTGGGCTTCAGCTTCACCAGGGCTGCAAGACCGTTAACGAGAATCACTGCTTTGATTGGATTACAGCTTTATGACTGAAATTCAAGAAACTCTTTAAATCTTATTACAGGGTGATTAAATTTGTCAGGTTAGAGTTACTCCTAAAATGCGCCTTATTTTAAGAAGTTGGATTCAAGGCTATCCAGCGGTTTCAGTTCAATATAATTTTGTTGGTGAATTCACGACAACAGTTGCCTCAAGGTGCTTTTTGATACAATATTAGAGAGAAAATCCCAGTAATCACATGATCCCCTGTAAGCGGTACTTAGTGAGAGTGGGGAGGAAGATCTCCCTTTTAACAGGAAGTGACCAGCAGCAGAATCAGCCTCAGGGTGAGGCTTTACTTATATTTCATGGCATGACTCTGCTCTGGGACCTGGTAGGAAAACCCAGTGCAGAACACCAGCTGGGGTGGAGGTGGGTTGTAAAGAGGCTTGCAGACGTGTGCAGGCTAACACAGAGCTTTAAGTAGCGCTCTGCCTGATTAAAAACTTAGTGTCAAAACATTTTTGTGATTTCATTTGAGTGCTCGCACCAATATCATTGTTGAAGTTCCCCTCGCTGTCATCAAACCCTTCATGGATGACGATTTTTTCCACCTTGAATTTTTGCTCCACAGCGGCGTTGCTCTCATTCAGGGCATTTTTCCCCAGGATGACGGAGAAGCGCTGCGCATCGCTCTTTTTTCTGAAACACAAGTTCACAAAATAAGTCTAGTCACAGCTATTTCGCAGCACCTGCTGCGGCTCCTGTAAGTGATCTCACTTCTTACCCGTCGGGGAAGCAGTGGGCGGCTGTGAGGACCCAACAGGAGGAGATCAGGCTGCCCCCGCACCGGAAAACTTCCTCTTGGGATTTGCTATGCCAAAATATGGTGGCGATCCACGGGTGGGATTCGACAGTGGCAACTTTTCCGCCCACGATCTTCATCTGCTTTTTTCTGTTGCGCTGGCCGCATGCCATCATCTCTGCAGCTGGGGGGGAAAAAACCAAGCTGTAAGGTGTGGCAGGGAGAAGCAAGAAACAAGGCTGTTAGTGAGGACTCACCTGGCTCTGGCTCTGTGGAGGCAGATGAAGGTGCAGGTGGAGCTACAAGACAGAAATGTTTTTTTAAGCACACTGGATTAGATTTTCCAGGAACATTTAACCCCTTTGGGTTGTTTTTTTTTTTTTTTTTAGTTTCCAGCAGTAAAAAAAAAAAAAAATTCCCAAATCCAATCAGCAAACACTCCACAGCTACAAGAACAAACATGGACTCATAGCTGTGGAGAGACAATTATAAGATTTTTGATATACTGCGTCAGCGTCTCCAGCACCAGACCAGAGCGAGACTTAAAGAACTGCATTTGGGTCCTTTTACTCCTGTGATTGATGCACTTCTCAGCTAGCAAAGGTGATGCAGAAGAAAAGAAGCTCAAAAAATGTTCTACTGGCTTTAATAACAGTCACACCACAGAATGCACTTACATGGCTCATAGTTGCAAAGTGGCATATCACAGTACTCCCACACAAGCTGCTGGTTTTTCCAAACATGACACCACGGACGGCGTCTGTAGTGAAGATTTCTGCAGAAAAAAAAACATCCCACTCATGCAAGTAAACAAACGGTCCAGCTCACTGGATTTGAAATGGAACAACATGCAAATGATTGCTGGATAAATTGTATCTGGTCATGAAGGGCCCTGAAAACATTTTCTAAATCACTCTTGTAAAATGTAAATTACTCTAACTTGTCTGCCTGATTTTTTTTCCCACAATTTTTATTTATATTTTCCACAGATGAAGATAAAAATTGAGCTGCGGAAAAATCCGTTAAAATGTGATCACACGTGTGCTGAAGCAGCCCGGCCGAGTACTAAACTCTGCTTTCACAGATGTTTTTTTTTTCCTAACCATCCAGGATGCAAATCTGTAGCAACAGGAACCAGAAACGCTGCTCTTCACTTCAACAGACCTGCAGTAGTTGTGCCTCCCTGAGTTGATGTCTGAGGACAGGTACTGCCTTCTGGTCTCCTCGTCCCACTCCGCACATGTTTGCCCGCTGGCTGTTTTAGACGCCGTGCCTTTGTAGTACAATCCAATGCCCTCGTAGCAGTGACTTTGTTTTGCTGGAGCAACGGCACGACATGGGGGCGATTCAGAATGTGAAAAATATCAGTGAAGTTTGGTTTGCTGTTGAGCTGTTCACCTGTTTCACAGTGTGTCCCCTCAAAGGCGTCGGCACAGAGACAGAACATGTGCTGGCTGGAGATCAGCCCTCGGACAGAGCTGCCTCCATTGAGACAGACCTCACCTACAAACACAATGAAAGCTGACGTCACTTTCCAGACGCACATCAACAATATAATGCAGTTTTTATCATTTGAAGAATATTGTAAAGGTTATCCCCACTCTAACAAACTTAGATTCAAAGAAATTTAGACATGCACTCTCAGTTATTGGGCACATTCGGGTAAATTATTGTGCTACATGAGCCGATGGATGGATTAAATTCCTGAAACTCAAATGTAAAAAGAAAAAAAAGTGTATTGATATAATTCAGTGGCCACTTCATCAGGTACATCTGTTCAACTGCTCTTTGGGATAATATCTAATCAGTGCACTGAGCATCGTTTAAGTGCCACAGCCTTCTTGAGTAGTCCATCTTCCTGTGGCTGCTTCCAGCAGGGTGACGCACCGTGTCACAAAGCTTAAATCATCTCATACTGGTTTCTGGAACAGGACAGCGAGCTCACCGTACTCAAATAGCCGCCACAGTCACCAGATCTCAATCCAACACACCACCTTTGTGGTGGAACACGGACCCAGCACCTTGTTGACTCTTGGTCGGCAGTTCTGAAGGTAAAAAGGGGTCCAGCCCAGTATTAGCACAGTGTACCTGAGTACCTGTAGCTGAGTGTTTCATAGAGGAGGGGGTAACCCTAACCTGACTCAGGGCGTGACCTAGTGGATGTTAATATCTCTCTGACATGAGTAAGCGGTAATCTGGACCAGGCTGCCGGGTTATTCCCAGGTAAATACAGGTGAAGCTGCTTTATGCTCCAACCCGCAGGAACAACCTGGTGACTCAGACACGCTCCAAGATTATAAACGTTTAAACCGAGCTAAAAACATTCCTGTGGACCCACAGCTCTCAGCGATCTAGTTTATGGTCTAAATGATCATTTTATTACGCTGCAGTTTTATTTATTTCAGTTTTATTCATTTATTTTTCCTGGGCAAGGTTTTTATTTCCACTCATTTTATTGTTTTTCCTGCGTGGTTCTTATAAATTTTACTGAATTATTGGTGGTTTTCATAATTACATTCTTCTATGTTTTATGATTTATTTTCTTGATTATTTTAATTATTTATTTATTTACATACAGTACTGTGCAAAAGTCTTGAGCCACCCCTCATATCTTTGTACTTTGTTTCCAAGGAGCCGCACCTTCCTCTCATTTCTTAAAGTGATCTTGAGCAACAGCTCTTCAGCCTTTCTGAAGCTCTTTCAAAGTTTTCCTTTGGATTTTGGCTGCTTTTTCACTCGTTTTCAGTCCTTTCCTTGTACCTGACCAGTTTTCAGAGGAATCCTGGAGACTACATAAGGAAAATACAGAAAGCTGCCTCAGAGAGTTCAGGCTGTGCGGAAGAATAAAGATGGTCATACTTAGCTTGCTAGTATTGTATATACTGTATTTCCACTTGTGTTAGCACAGGTTTCAATACATCTATTTCCCATTTTTCTAGAAAAACATAAAGAAATGAGATGAGTCTCAAGACTTTTGCACAGTACTGTATGTAATCACCTCTGGTTTTGTGGCTCCAGCCTCTGTGCGAGCTCTGTGCAGCACATCGTGCTTCCGCCTGGAAGGAATTTTTTTAAACAAAGCTTTGCTTATTTTCTGCCAAAGGAAATCATACACGCCGTGGTCAGCGTGAGGCCCCTCACCTGAACGTTCAAGGGACGAGGAGAACGAAGATGAAGAAGAGGAGGAGGAGGAGAGGTGAAACGTTAATTCGCGACTTCTTCTTTCATCCTGCAGGCCCTGGAAATATTTCAAAAAGTCAAATAAACTCCCATGAAAGAAAATAAATATAAAATTTGAGTTAAGATAAAACGTGCGTACAGCCTGAGCTGCTGAGAGGAAGGCCAGCATGCAGATGAAAAAGCTTCTCATTGTTATCATGTTGCTTCTCTGCTCAGTTTGAAGTCTCTGCATGAGTGTGCCTGCAGAGTGGAAGCCTCCTCCGGGTTTATTCTGGTCTGTGGAGGGAGGAGTCCTGATTGGCTGACAGCTGGCTGGCTGACCTACTGGATTTAAGGTGAAGAAATAGCTGTTTACAGTGCGTGTGACTGAGTCATCACAGGTAATCCACACCATTCATTTTCAGGAATCATACCAATACCAACTCGAGTATGTCAGCCACTGTGTAACCACAGGTTACTGTGTTTAACCCAGTTTGGATTTGCATTAACGAGAATGAGTAATCACATCAAACCTGTTCATATTTGTCTGAATTTGTCTGGTTCAAATCTTCATTAATACAAATACAGAGGAGGTCAGGAGAGAGGCACAACAGGGAGTATCTACAGCTACTCTGTCTGAGCTCCGTCATGGTTTGGGGAAACATTTCAGCCAGTGGTGTTGGAGATCATTTTGACAGAATGGAGTAAAAGGCAGAAACATCCAAAAGATGAACGTCCTTCATGAAGCCTGGAGAAACACTCCTGAAGAGTGCTTAAAGAAATTACAAGGAAGCTGCCTCAGAGAGTCCAGGCTGTGCTGAAGAATAAAGGAGTTCACTCTGTTTTTGCCTCATATACTGTATTTCCGTGTATGTTTGTTTTAATAACTTGTTGCCCCTTGTTCACATTTTCTAGCAAAATATAAAGAAATAAAGTGTGGTTTAAGACTTTTGCACAGTGCTGTATGTGTATTAATTCATGGTTCATAGGCTGAACTACCTTTGTTTTTATATTGCTTCCTTTATTTGAAAAAAGAAAATCAGATGCATGACTTTTATCTGGAATCCTGGGTGCATACCACAGACTGTATGTAAAAGATGGAGGTAGCCACTGTGCTCATAAACTGTGCAGCACAGAGACACCGATCCATGCTGTATTTAGCAGAACTTGAAACTAGAGATCAGTGCAAAATGCTCAGCTTTGCCCCATGTTGCAAAGTTAAAGACTTAAACCTGCATTATTTCTAGTGGCCAGCAGGGGGCAACTCTTGTTAAATAAATACATTTTACTTGTGTAGCACTTAACAAAACTAGCGCTGCAAAGCAATTTACAAGAACACAAAAAAACACGATAAAATGCCCTCATATAGACAGGAAAAAATATTAAAGGCAGATTAAAAGGTGACACAGAGGGTGGCACTGCACCACGACTGCAAGCAGGTTGGAAATGTGATGGCTTACTTATGCTGTACATGACAGATTTGCTCAAAAGTTAAAAAATTATTTAAAGCACATTTTTGCTGTGAAATCTAATCATTTTTATTCCTTTATTATTTACTTTAACTTAAAACAAATCAAGAAATATATAATAGGCACTGGCATTAATTCTGAGTATGTAATTGCCATCTTTTCGCAGTGAAGTCACTGGATGTCACTGTTGCTCCATGAACAGCAGAGCTCATTTATCCTGACCGGACCTGAATGTCTCTCTAACTGTGCGCGTTAACAAGCATCATTTTACTGCCTTCAGGTGATGTGAAGATAAAGGTGATTGTTACATCACGATGACGTGTTTCGTTGGTCAAACCTGCTCCTGAATCTTTGGCTCGTATGTAAATGAAAGCAGACTGAAGAACAATGTTCAGCAAATATGTACAATAGGATCCCGGAAGTGTCCCAGTATGGATCCTGTTGTGCTGATGCTGCCTTCACGTTCCTGAGGTAATTGTTAGTGTTCTTGTTGAGATGGATTAATTTAAGGAAATCCATCCATTTTCTTTTGCTTATCGTGATTTGTTTTATTAGTCACTATGGTAGTAATAAACAATAATTTGATATATCAAATTTGACACATTTATATTTTTCCAGTATTATTTTACATCTTTTATCTGTTTTTATTGATTTTGTGATATTCTTGGTTTTATTCTCGTTTTTTTAGTATAAATACCATTTAGTTATTTTTATAATTATTATTATTAATTTGCTTAAAACCCTTTCGTAGTGTTTTCATTTTGTCACCACAAAACAATTGTTCATTATTATTTTTATGTAGGTTTTTTATTTATTGAATTCAATTTTCCCAGTTTTCTTTGGGATGGCTTTTAAAAGATTTTGGCTTCTTGTTCTACACAAGCTCTTCTTTTTAGATGGTTCATTAAATATTTGGAAAAGGACCATGAAAATGTACATTTGCGTGTTGCGCATAGCCTGAGTTTTCCGGGCAGCGCCTGAACGCATCGGCCCCGCAGCGCCGTGGATGAGGCAGGTCATCCTCCCTCTGGATCCAGGCTGGCAGGCAGCAGGTGGCTGGAAACAGAAAATGGGAAACGCAGACAGCAAACTTCACTTCAGGAAAGCGGTGGTTCAGCTGACAACCAAAACTCAGGTCAGGGGTTGCTCTGTTTTTTACGGTTAAAGGTGACATGAGGAAACTTCCGCTGAGCGCTTTGGCTTTAAATGTAATGTTAGTGGAGATGAGAAGATAAGTTGGAGCGCCAGATGGCAGCGCGCAGTGCAGCCCGGATCCCGCAAAGTGGAGAGAAAAATATGCAGGAATTTTTAAAAAAAACAAACGAAACACAAACATGTGTCTCAAAATATTTATATTTCCTTTTCAATTTTATGCAATTTTGGGGACGACAAATATGGAAATATTGAACTTTGCGTCAGGTTTGGGGCAGCAGCCGTTTCTTTGACTGGAAAGTGTGTAACAGGACAGGTGTCGCCTCAGTGCTGCTGAGAGTCACGGCTGCAGGTGTCACTGTACCTGCTGCTCTGCTGTAGCATGAAACAGATGTTAGGTAAGCAGCTGCTACAGCCGATTCTTTATGTTGAATCTGTGTTTTTATGGGCTCATGATGGGCTCGTATCAGGCGTAAACTCTTATATTTGAACCAGAAATGATTACTTTAGAATCAATTTTTAACAATATTTAGCATGCGTTTATGACGGCAAACCTGTTTTCTTTGTTTTAGTTTTCACTATTGCACATCTCAAACAAGATCTTTAATTATATTCAGAAGCGCATGATTCAATAACTGAAGTAGGAGGAGGCAGCTGCAGCCCTGATGGGGAGTTTTTTGTGTCATATTTAAACTTTTTATGTTGACACTGGAGCAGTTTGTTCACGGCTTTTAATATGTGACTTTCAGATCTACCTGATTAATCAGTTAATCATTAAAAAAAGATTAATGTTTGATACCTTTTTGATTTAAAAATAATAAAGATTGAACACTTTTATATGACTGTAAATGTGATTTTCAGTTGGACCAAACAAGCAGGTATTTATTAAAGATGTAACTTTTTACTTAAAGTTTCACACTAACCAATTAATCGATTGAGTTTCTAAATGATGATAATCAATAGTGTAATCAATAGTGAAAGTAACAGTAAGCCACAGCACAAATGTAGATTTTTTTTGTATTATACAATGTTGTGCAAAAGTCTTGAGCCACCCCTCGTTTTTTTACATTTTGCTTCCAAGGAGGCAAATTTTCATGTGATTTTTCTAAAGTGGTGAAATTGTTCAAAGGTCTGATCTGTGAATCATTCAAGCATAAAAAAGGAACCTAACTCGCCACAGCGGACAATCTGGCTCCAATTCATCCTGTCCCTGACATCCTCCTCCTCACACCAACCCTCTCACGTCCTCCTTCACATCCATAAATCTTCTCTGAGGTCTTTCTCTTTTCCTCCTGCCTGGCAGCTCCATCTTCATCATCCTTTGTCCAGTGTATCCACTCTCCCTCCTCTGCACACGTCCAAACCATCTCAGCCTCGCCTCACTGACTTTATCTCCAAATCGCTCAGCCTGATGGACCCATTTCTAATCCTGTCCCTCCTGCTCACTCTCAGTGAAGATCTGAGCATCTTCAGCTCTGCCAGCTGTCTTATTGTCAGTGCCACTGTCTCCAAACCATCCATCATAGCAGGTCTCGCTACCATCTTGTAAACCTTTTCTTTCACTCTTGCTGCTCTCCTTCTGTCACAGATCACCCCTGACACTCGTCTCTTTCTCTGCATGAAGCCACACTGCTCCTCACTGATTGCACGTCTTCTTAGCCTAGCCTAATGTACTCAGTAGGTTGTGTGGCCCCCACGTGATTGTATGCATGCTTGACAGCGTCGGAGCTCCTAATGAGATGATGGACGGTGTCCTGGGGGATCTGCTCCCAGATCTGGACCAGGGCATCACTGAGCTTCTGGACAGTCTGAGGTGCAAACGTGCAGCATCAGTTGGGCTGAAGCATAATGTCCCAGAAGTGTTCTATTGGATTTATGTCAGGAGAGCGTGGCGGCCAGTCAATGGTATCAATTCCTTCATCCTCCAAGAACTGCCTGCATACTCACCAAGTGAGGCCGGGCATTATCATGCACCAGGAGGAACCCAGGACCCACTGCACCAGTGTAGGGTCTGACAACGGGTCCAAGGATTTCATCCTAATACCTAATGGCAGTCAGAGTGCCGTTGGCTAGCCTGTAGAAGTCCGTGTCCCTCCACGGATATGCCTCCCCAGACCATCACTGACCCACCACCAAACCGGTCATGCTGAACGATGTTACAGGCAGCATAACGTTCTCACGTGTGCTCAGGGTGAACCTGCTCTCATCTGTGAAAAGCACAGGGCACCAGTTGTTTACCTGCCAATTCTGGTATTCTGTGGCAAATGCCAATCAGGCTCCACGGTGCCGGGCAGTGAGCACAGGGCCCACTAGAGGACGTCGGGCTCTCAGACCACCCTCATGAAGTCTGTTTCTGATTGTTTGGTCAGAAACATTCACATCAGTGGCTGCTGGAGGTCATTTTGTAGCTCTGGCCGTGCTCATCCTTGCACAAAGGAGCAGATACCGGTCCTGCTGACGGGTTAAGGACCTTCTGCAACCCTATCCAGCTCTCCTAGAGTAACTGCCCCTCCCCTGGAATCTCCTCCATGCTCTGAGACTCTGCTGGGAGACACGGCAAACCTTCTGGCAATGGCACGTATTGATGTGCCATCCTGGAGGATGGCACAGAACTGATTAACAGCCCCCTCTGCTAATTAACTGATCAGATCAATATCCCACAAGTTTAACTGACTTGATGCTAAACTCTGCTTAAAAAGTGCTGCTTTCATTTTTGAGCAGTGTATTTAGATCTGAATCATTAGTTTATTTTTCAGTTGATGAACAGAAAATTAAAAGTGTCGTGAATGATTGATTTGTTTTCATTCAAAACTATTGATAATACTGGATATTTTCACATATTAATGAATATTTCCACGTGTTTAGCAGCAGGTGAATCATACGTGAAACAGCTGCAGCCATGAGGGTTAGGGTTACCTTAACCCTCATGGCTGCAGTGGCGTTTTTCTCATCACGTTAAAAACACACACGCGCTGATGTTGGTGTGCTTCTTCTCCTGCAGCCTGTTGAAGCCTCAGATGACGTGTTCTGGGATCAGTTCTGGGTGGACTCCTCCACCACCGTTCAAGATGTTTTCGCTCTGGTGCCGGCAGCCGAGATCAGAGCCGTCAGAGAGGAGTCTCCATCAAACCTGGCAACCCTCTGCTACAAGGTAAGGACTGGGCATTTGAGAAAGTCAAGCATGACTCATCACTCTGTTTTTTTAAGATCAGTTTAGGGTTTTTGCTCTGGAGTTTCTGTGTCTGAGATTCTGAGTCTTCATCTGCTGTGTGAGTCAGTTTTACTCCTAAATGGATTGAAAAAACTAAATCACAGTGCTCTGTGCTGGCCCCCTGTCCCGGGATTAAGGCTCCATAGGACATCTTGCGTCTGATGTCAGTTGCCACAGGCAGCAAGGACTCCTGTGCATTGCTTTAGAGCAGCTTTTGTTCATCCTGGATACAGTCGGAGACAAAGGAATGCAGCTGTTTGTCGTTCGCACAATGTGCCAGCAAAGGTCAAAGGTCATTTGTAAAAAGACAGAACAGAATAAGTGAGAAACGAAGTCTGAACATAATTTGGTGTTTTAAAGGGCAGAGAAGTGCTTTTCTGACACGTGACGATCAAAAAAATGTGCCTTTTAAAAAATCCAGAGCTTTTATTTAGTTCACGTGGAACAGTTTGGACCCCGGAGTTTGATTTTATTGTATTTTTTGAAGTGTTTTAGTTTAAGTCAAACGTTTGTCTTTTTTTTTTGACTTTAGTAAACAAAGGCTGCCCCCATCCTTCTAACTACAACCTGAAAGAAGCTAAATGTGGCTTTTATCTTAAAGGTGCAGTGAGTTCATGAATCCACTCGTTCACCTGCTCTCTCAGGCAGGCGTTGTTTGCGCTTGTGTAATTTTTCCCTACATCCCCTCATAGCTGTAGTGGTGCACACTGGTTCAGGAAGGGGTTTGCAGTCGGTTGTTTATTCTTGGATTTGTTGTGTAGCCTGTAAACGTGTCCCAGCTTACAGCTTTATTTATTACAGGGAGCTGCATCTTGCAGTTGAGTTTCACAGTGTGCGCCTCAGGGCATGAGCTCTGGTTTGATTGTCGCCGCTCTGATGGTTTATTTGGTTTATGAAACTGCAAAGTGCAGGGAGCCAAATGCCCCCCGTTAACGTTTGCTCCTCGTCCAATCTTTGTGCTTTTGTGCCAATTCTAATGATGGCAAAGACCATATTTCTGAGCGACTGTGAAGTCCTATCATAGTAAAGACTCTGGATGAATGTGGCTTGTAGTGTAGAGTCTTTGAGTGGTCCCTGAGATTATAAAAAGCCCTATTTTTATTTAAGCAAAACATTTGAAGACTTTTTTTCTAACACTTTTTATGGCCTTTAGTTGCCACACTAAATAAAATTGTTATTGGAAAAGGAAGAAAAAAGTACTGATTTATTTTTCAGTTTTAATGATTTAATCTCATATTTGCATTATAGTTGTGCTGCTTTTTTCCCAGGCAGTGGAGAGGCTGGTGCAGGGAGCCGACTCCGGCTGCCCCTCAGAGAAGGAGCGTCAGATCGTGCTGAACTGCACGCGCCTGCTCACCCGCATCCTGCCCTACATCTTTGAGGACGCCGACTGGAGGGGCTTCTTCTGGTCCACCGTCCCCGGCAGAGCGGGGGTATGACTCTGACTCAAAGCCTGTCACAGGAAGTCCCGACACTCGGTCCGCCTCCTTCTGCTCAGGCAGCATGAAACCAGAATGCTCGTCAGTTCACTGATGATGTCACACTGAAGCTGTTCTCTGTTTCAAGGGAGGAATGCGTTCAGGAAGCAGGAATCACACAAGTTCAGTTACAAACTGACCGCGATTTTTGGTTTGAGAGGAATGAGAGGAAAAAAGCAGAAAGTTTGGAAATCTATCAGTCGGCAGGCAGTTTGAGTTTAGTCTGTCGGCTCTGCGGATATCTGAGTACTTGTGTTACTTTGATATTTCCACCTATAATAATCAGCACCATTTCAAAATGATGGTTCCATCTGATTTTCAGAGCAGGCTCTGCGGTGTACGATGAGATCACCGATGCTTTGACGTGTCTCTCCAAAGCCCGACTCTCCCTTCTCTCCCCCTCTTTCCCATCTAGAGCTGCTGGGTCTCTGGTTACCTGGTCGGCAGGGGACCACGGTCCAAACACTGCCCATATTGTATCTCATGCGCCTTCTGGCCAATGGCTGAATTTAGAAGGGATTGAATGTCTCTTAATGAAAGTGTGGGACTGAAATAAAGTGCAGAGCAGCCACAGATTGGAGCAGGCTGATTAGTTTGTATTGTATGACTTGGATAGGTGTATGAATCAAACTGCTCTGTATGGCCGATGGTTGGTTGAGATTGTGGGTTTATAATGTTTACAGATACAGTTGGAAGTGTTTGGGAAAGCACACGTATTTGTTTTAGTGCAGAGTTAAATCATCATTTGATATCATTTTCTTGTCTGTTTGCTCAATATGAAGCTAAAACCAGCAGCTGGGTAGCTTAGGCCTGGATAAAGGCTGGAAACAAGGGGAAACCACCAGATTCACTCAGACCTTCACTTGCAAGGGCAAAAAATGAAGCTTAATAAAGACTTTTGATTCTTTTGGGTGAAGTGCATATGCCAGCAGTTGACTGGATACAGCTTTGTATTTGCAGGATAATCCAGTGAGTTGTAGTACTCACCATTTAAATTCAAATTTATAGTGATAGTATAAGCTACATGCATCTTTTAGATACAGTCTGGGATTTACAGCTACTCAAAATACATAAAAATCAACACTGAAAGGGATACAGAGCAACACAAAGACAACAAATCAGCTTACCAACAATGATTCAATAAAAGTATTCTAAAATTTAAAACCACAACTCTTCTCTTCGCAGCATCTGGACAAAGATGCTGATGACGAAGGTCGTCCTCTGGCTGAGTCTCTGCTGCTGGCCATCGCTGACCTGCTCTTCTGTCCGGATTTCACCATCCAGAGCCACAAGAAAAGCAGCCCGGTGAGTCTGCCGACCCCCTCCATCGCTGGCTTCAGTAACTGACAGTGCAGCTGGAGCTAATATTTGAGCTTGGGAAGCATGCTTTTAAGGTTAAGATGGTATTTGCTAATTAGCACTAAACACAAAGTACAGGCTCATGGGAAGATTGCAGGTATTAGACAAATAAACCTAAGGGGAGCTGGGATCGGCTCCTGCTCGCTAAAGTATTGGAGTTATGCCTTATGAGTCACGGTTTGAAAGAAAACGTACCCCTTAAGCTACAGCAGCGTCAACACTTTACAGCTCAAATAAAAGAGCCTGTTATTCGGCCCTGTGGCGGCACCACTTAACTCCGTTATCTCTTCACACAACCTTCTCGGGCAGTAGCTCGAGTTAATGAGTGACTCTGTGGGACACGGGGAGAGGCCCTGTTTGAAAAGGGTGGACACGTCTTTATTGTGCTCAGCAAACACTCAAGCACTTGAGAGACTGGGAGGTGATCTGATCAGATGACTCCTTATTCCTCGCTACCACACGAGGAAACGTTAAAGTCGGGGGAAATTGTGCAGGAGAAGGTGGAAAATAGCCAGCGGCTGCTGTTTGTTCCCGCCTGCCTCTGTGACCTCTGAAGCGTGAAGCAGGCATGTGCACAAAGAAACACATGACTGGAGGGAAACCTCACTCAGGCCTTGAATTTCAGCTTTCACTTCCTGGTAAGGATTTGGTGATGTGGAGGTCAAAATCTGAATCTGAAATCTGTCTTTGTTGACATACAAAATACATATTAACCTCCCCCTGCTGGCATCTACGGCGCCTCCTTTGGTGACGTGGCTGCACCGTAACACCTCATCAGGTATTATCACCTGATTCTAACGTTTTATCGGATGATTGGATAGGATCGCTATAGTTTGACATGCCTGAAGCATGGAGGAGAATGCTAGCTGTCTACTCATGCAGAAAGCTTCTATTTGATACTTTGTAAGAATTATGCTGGTAGATTTTGTTTTCAGTGCAGCATGTTAAGGTTTTCCTGTAGGCCGACTTCTTTCACTACTTTCAGGTTTGAAAGTGAACCAATGCAGAAGACCTGCATTTTGTTTAATGGCCAGCAGGGGGAGACACCTGTGGTTTGCAGAAATTGTATAGGTGTCTATAGAAAAATATCCCTTTATGACCTCAGTAAAAACTCTCCTGATGACTTAATGGACTCAATCACTAAATTTAAGTTTTATTTATTAAAGCTTAATGGTTCTTGGTCCCATTTAGAGTAAATAAAGGCAATAAAGGAGGAATGTGTTACTGTGTTATTGACAAGTTGTTAGCCAATGACATGCAGTTTTCCTCGGTTTCACTGTCTGGCTTCAACAAGATGGTGATGGCAGAAATGTTTAGCTCAAGGCTTCAACGAGCTCACTAATCAGCGGGTGATGTCACGGTTGCTACATCCATCTTTTAGCTACAGTCTGTGTATCCTGTGCTTATCAGAGGGAAAGCTTCCCTTTTGTTACACTTTCAGATGTCAGGTTTGGCCCATGTTAGTTTTTAGCATGATTAACCATCTCTGCTGTGGTCCGCTCCACTTCAGGTACTTTCATCAAAGGCTTAAAATAACTTCCTTTCATAGAGAATATCATCTGTGCTGAAAGGCTGTGAGAAGGTTTTGCTTTTAAAGAGCGTCTCAGGCTTGAAACAGCACAATAAAGCTCAGTGAGGTTGGGGTTTGACACCAGTGAACTTTGCCGGGTGGCGTCCGTGGCACGGTGCCCTTTGCTGTCAGTTTATTTATGAGGAACAATGGTAGCACCTTGTATCAGCTATTCATAAAGCTGTTGTTATCTTTGTGGAGGTGTGGAATGCAGATATTGTCAGCGGAGTACTCAGCTTAATCCAGTTGTTGAATCACATGGTAGAAGGAGGTGTGAACACAGTCCCGGTGCTCTGTTTAGACCTCTAGCTAACACACCTCTCCCTCCAGGCCTGAGGAGGGGGGCGGAATGCTGAGTGTGTGAGAGAAACTCTTTACTTCCTTGGTGTCACAAACACACTGAGACAATATATTCCTATGAGTAAAGCTCACCTGCGGCCCCACCTAAAGAAAGAAAGATTCCTGCAGAGCTGATACCAGAGAACTTAAAAAATGGTCTCAGCCATTAATGAGTTATCAAACTTTTCAACTTTATACAAATTTCAGCTCTAGAGGCGAATCTGGCCCTAATCAGTGAATTATTCACCTGCTCTCTCTGCTGCAGGACACAGCTGATGACATGCGAGCCATAGACAGCTGTGAGTACATCTGGGAGGCCGGCGTGGGCTTTGCTCAGGCGCCGCCTCTGAACTACGTCCACGACCTGAACAGGTGAGACTGCAGCATCTTTTCAGTGCTGTTTATCGGAGTGTTAGCTGGTATCTGAGGATACATTTGCACTGCAAGGAAAAAAGTGTTCCAAACTGGATTGTTTTGCTTGGAATTCTCTTATTATGGCAGTCTAAAGAGCACAAAACATATTTAATAATACCATATTTAAAAAGGTGTCACTCTTTATACTCCAGATTTGCTGGATTCAGCAGCACATGAATCAAATAGATTAATGTGACCAGCCAAACAAGGAAAATCAGATCTGATTTGAACTGAGCGCTGATGCATGCGCCGTGATTCAGAAACTGGTAGGAAGTTCATTCCTAACAGCTGTTTGATGTTTAGCTGGTAGAGCAGCCTCTGCAGAGGTTTTATTAGTCGCTGTTTACAGAAGAAATGATGTGTTTGCCTCGTGTATGCAGTAATAATCAGCTGTCCTTTTGAATAATTTTTTTTAAACCAGTAACTTTATTGGCAGCGTACAGATTAGACATCCTCACAGATTCCTAACGGTAGCGCCGGTCTCTGGCTGCATGACCGCAGATGCTCGTCTCTGGATGAGTGATCTGGAACGATCATTTCGTTGTGTGCCTTGTGTGCACAATGACAATGAGTTGAATCTAACATCTAATTTTAACTCCTTCTAAATGATTTTGTGATTATTTTTTTGTCGTCTTGCAACTTCAGTTCAAACTGAATTGAATGAACTCTGATTGATCCTGTGCTGATGCCATTTCCAGGACAGAGCTGCTGAAGTTACTCCTCACCTGCTTCTCTGAAGCCATGTACCTTCCTCCTTCCCCTGAAAGCAAAGTCCTCAATCCATGGATCTCCTTCTTCTGCTCCACAGAGAACAGGTGATGTTATGCTTCACAGCACTTCACCTTTCACTTCACTCCGTTTATTTGACAGTGTTTATTTGTCAGTGAAGATTGCAGCTCACCGCCACCTGTTTTTCACAGACACGCTCTGCCCCTGTTCACCTCCCTGCTCAATGTGGTGTGTGCCTATGACCCCGTGGGCTACGGCATCCCGTACAACCACCTGCTGTTCTCAGACTACCGGGAGCAGCTGGTGGAGCAGGCGGTCCAGATCCTTATCGTCACCCTGGAGCACGAGGCTGGCTCGGCCGCCGGCATCGCCCTCCAGGCCCTGGACCCCTCTGCATCCCCCTCAGCTGAGGAGGACCAAGAGGTACGTACAGTGGGTAATTAATAAATGAACAATTATATATTTTTTTAAATTTATGATAAAAAAAGAACTGATTGTGATTTGTTCTGCAGCTTGGTGGACCTGACAACCTGTTTGTGAATTATCTCTCCAGGATACACAGAGAGGAGGTACTCTGAAACACTGACAGCCAATCAGCAGGGACCAGGATGATACTGTGGGATGTTTATAAGTGTGTCTTCTCTTTTTTTTGCTCATCAGGACTTGAGCTTCGTCCTTAAAGGTCTGGCTCGGCTGCTCAACAACCCTTTGATTCAGACTTATCTGCCTCGATCTACCAAGAAGATCCAGTTCCACCAGGAGCTGCTGATCCTCTTCTGGAAATGCTGCGACTACAACAAGGTGCGAGCACGGGGTGCGATTACAGGATTTAAAAAAATTAATTTAAGCAGGGTGGAGCAGGGAGGACCGAGAGGAAGCCAGGGGACCCACAGGAAATTAGATTATTTAATCAAGAAAAAAATTTGAGTAGTAGAGTAGTTTGTGCAGCCGGGGTGACCGGATCCCAGTGAGGTAAATCATCAAACATTCAAGAACAGGAGCACACGGGTATCAACACACTCAGTGGTTAATGCTGCCCCCTGGTGGTCAATGGTTTAGTTACGCGTTAGAAAAATGGCGTTTAAATAGAAGTTACCAATGTGTTACATGAAAACTGGCCCTGCACAAGAGCCTGAAAATGATTTTGCATTCAATAAAAAGTGTTAAAACAAATATTTAGAATTGCCACTTAAAGCCATAATTACATTATTACATATTATTATTATTATTATGTTATTGGAGCGTAATTATTTCATCAATAATATGTATGTCACAAACTCTGATGAAATGAATCTGCGTGATTGAGTAAAGTGGATCAAACGAGTTAAATCTGACCTCATTGTGTTTCTGCGCTTTAGAAATTCCTCTTCTTTGTCCTGAAGAGCAGCGACGTCTTGGACATGTTGGTTCCCATCCTCTTTTACCTCAACGACGCCCGGGCAGATCAGTGTGAGTCACTTTGCCGTGTGTGTGTGTGTGTGTGTTGGCAACAGATAAAATATAAATCCGTGAGTAAACAGTCACAGATCAACACTTACAACATCGTTCCTAGAAAAGCCTCTCCACCTGTGTCTGTCTGCAGCTCGGCTGGGCCTCATGCACATCGGTGTCTTCATCCTGCTGCTGTTAAGCGGAGAAAGAAACTTCGGCGTTCGCCTGAACAAACCGTACGCCCTCCGTGTCCCCATGGACATTCCCGTGTTCACAGGAACCCACGCTGACCTGCTCATAGTGGTGAGAAGTTAGAGGGTGAAGCAAATGAGTGCGCTCAGTAGCTGTATTTTCAACTATTTTAGTTCAAGTTTAAAATTTGTTTCCTCACATCAGCAGCTTTCTCTCAGTCCGCTCCTTGTACTTTATCATTTTTAGATCTTCCATAAAATCATCTCCAGTGGACACCAGCGTCTCCAGCCTCTGTTTGACTGCCTGCTCACCATCATCGTGAACAGTGAGTATTACAGCGCGAATGCTGCCCCCTGCTGGAAGAGCAGGAGAGCTGCTCGAGCCTTGGACTGACCTTTCGCACTTTCACAGTTTCACCTTACCTGAAGAGCCTGTCCATGGTGGCAGCCAGCAAACTGCTCCACCTTCTGGAGGCTTTCTCCACACCCTGGTTCCTCTTCTCCTCCCCGCAGAACCACCACCTGGTCTTCTTCCTGCTGGAGGTCTTCAACAACATCATCCAGTATCAGTTTGATGGTGAGATTGCAGATATCAGCTCATCAGCTTAACACTTTGCAGGCCATTACTTTGCTGGAACAAAAATCTGAAATAATTTTACAGGTAACTACAACCTGGTTTACGCCGTCATCCGAAAGCGAAATGTCTTCCACCAGCTGGCCAACCTGCCGTGTGACACGGCGTCTATTCAGAAGGCCCTGCAAAAGAAGAAGAAGGCAGGGATCTCCAGGACTAACTCTGTAGAGCATGAGTCCATGGAGGGCTCCAGACCTGCTGTGCCTGCTGAGCCCGGCACACTTAAAGCCAGCTTAGAGGCCACTCCAGGTAGGAAGTAAGATTACTGCAAACCAGGTTTCATGATGAACCTCTAACTCGTTTTATTTTTGCTTATTAAGTAGATGTTGGAGTCCAGGGCTCTCTGCTTCTATAACCTGAAACAGGCTGGCTGTTTCACTCTGCCTCCAATCTTTATATGCACGTGTTCCTTTTACCTCTGAAGTTGTATTTCGGAGCTGGGAATGACATCTCACCCAAGCTGACTGCTTGGAGTTGGAAAAAGAAGCAGTGTTTTGCTTCCTAGCCAAGTGGAGTCATTCAGGCATCACCAGTGATACCTGCAGTACATCGCAGTACTGCCTGTTTGCACCTAAAACATACAACATCACCACAGATGGAGCCTATTCAGTGCTCTGTCACGAATACACAACAGTGGTAAAACAGATTCAACAGCCTTACTGCTCTTTACACGAGCTGCTGCCATCTTGAATTGCGAAGACACGGTTGGTTTGGGTGGTCCGACTTTCCGAGTGGGAAGTCTGACTTCAGGTGCTGTTGCAGCTAAAAGCCGGGATATCTGCGTCCAAAGGAATGCAGTAGTAGTTTGCACATTTGGATAAGACGGTGGCTGCGGGTTCCTGAGCTGTCTGCCTTGCATGGTGGCAAGCCTCTGCTTGCAAACATATAATAACATACAGTATGTGGACAAAAGCACTGGGCCACGTAATCGTTACACCTACAGGAGCAGCTCGGCCATGGAAATCCATGCCATGAAGCTTTCAGAGCATTGCCTCAGCACTCAGCAACCCTGCTCTGTGACTTTATGTGGTCTGGTACTTTGTGGCTGAGTTGCAGTGGCTCCTAAATGCTTCCACTTTGCAATAATACCACATACAGTTAATGCTGGACTATCTCAGAGGGAAGACACTGCACAGGAAGCCACTGTTGCAACAGTGGCTTCCTGTTAAAGGACCACGCTTAATTCCAGTGAGCTCTTTAGAACGACCCGCTTTCCACAGACTGCATGGCCAGGTGATGGATTTATACACCTGTGGCAATGGGACTGAAAACAGACTGTATGGCTCAATACTTTTATCCATATAGTTTGACTCATTGCTTCCTGGATTATCCAGGATTTTTTACATTGTCAAAATATAGGAGACTTTTTCATACAATACAAAGTCTGTCTAAATGAATGAGTTCGTTTTTCCCCCTCTGGAGTGTGCAGGACTTATTACCACTCTATAACTATAGTTCATGTCTACAATACAGACATGAAAATACTGTCAGTGCCTTCATTGAACTCTCAGCAGGAAAATGTCAAACTATTCCTTTCTTTAACTCCTAAACTAAAATATTCCTTTAAACTCGTTCATCACGTCACTGGATGCTGGACTTCAGCGCTTCCAGTGAAGTTCATCCGCGTAAAGTGAGATCGTGTTGTGTGCTGTAGGAATCGATAAGATCACAGAGAAGTCTCAGGTGAGTCAGGACGGAACGATGGTCGCTGTGCCGCATTCCGACTCTCCACAGACGCCGACTGAAAGCAGCAGCACAGCTGGAGCCAGCGACACCGAGTCCCACTCAGAGAGAGATAACGGGGTGAGCAGATGGCTCAACACACACACACACACACACACACACACACACACACACACACATTTAGTTGCTTCCTGCTGCAGTTAAAGTGTTTTATTATTCTGTCGTTAGGCCAACCGCACACAGTCAGAGTCAGCGAGGAGCCGACTGTCGAGTGTCTCATCGACGGCTGCGTGGAGCGCTAACTCAGACTGGGTCAGAACAAGTTTTTCATCTGTTTACCTTCCACCGTCTGCTCCCTGCCTGTTTTCTGTCATGTGACATCATCTACCTGCTCTCAGGTCTCTTCATGGAAGGCCAAACTTCCTCTGCAGACAATCATGCGGCTGCTGCAGGTGCTGGTTCCTCAGGTGGAGAAGATTTGCATTGACAAGTAGGAAATCATGCAAATTGTAAACTAAAAATAATTAATTAATGATGGTCTGTGTTGGGTAATAAGCGACACCAGGCAGGGTTAATTTTCATCAATAAAAACAGGAATTTGAACAAAATTAAATATGGAAGAAATTAATTAACCTGACTTAATGCAAAGTCCGGATCTGTGACCGTGAATGTTTTGGGAATCTCTCACTGCAGGGTTAAACAGCAATATTTGTAGCATACAGGTTTAATAACTCCTTAGACGTCAGTGTGACTCGGTTTATTGGGTATTAAGAGTTGCTGTCGTCCTCAGGGGTCTGACTGACGAGTCCGAAATCCTCAAGTTCCTGCAGCACGGCACACTTGTGGGCCTCCTGCCCGTCCCTCACCCCATCCTCATCAGGAAGTACCAAGCCAACGCCGGCACGGCCATGTGGTTCCGCACCTATATCTGGGGCGTCATCTACTTACGGTAAATAAACCCATCTGTATTATTTGGAGCATGAAGCGTGCAGATAGATAAACATGTAAACATCGTTTCATTCAGTGGGTTCATCTTTGATTTTTCTTCTTACTGCAGCAACGTCGATCCTCCAATCTGGTACGACACCGACATACGGCTGTTTGAGATCCAGAGGATTTAGAGGAGCTGCCGAGGATCCAACAACAAAAAGGCTTTGCCGCTTTATCCTCCTCACACCTGAACTGTGCTTAAAAATCAGAGGACAGCTCATTCTTAATGCCAAATTATGTAAAGATGGAGAATGTTTAAATGTGTCCATAAAAAGAAAAATGACAAAATTTGATTTATTCATAGTTTTTTTTTTTTTTTTTATTGAACATTTGTTCATTTTGGCAAAAATATTGTGTTTGGTGCTCCAGTGAGTGACCGCAGGACAAAGGCTTTAAAAGGGTGTCATAGACACCGTGGACCTTAACCTGCTGGGATGCTGGCTGCAAGAGCCTCACTGATGGTGACTTGATTCCAGTTCATCCAACAGATGCCAAATGGTCACACTTTTTTAAAATCCTTACACACACACACACACACACACACACACACACACACACACACACACACACACACACACACACACAAACACACACAC
>JAVDPK010000929.1:31800-50518 GCA_034780415.1 Cichlasoma orientale | reverse complement strand
GTGCCATGTTTATTCTTTGTGAACGGTCATAAATGCACGGTGCAAATACACAGAGTGAGGCAGGAAGTACCGTGCTGCACCGACAGGGGGCAGTGCTGCAGCAGTGCTGAGAAGGATAGGTGCATGGATTTGATCTTCAAATAAAGTTAAGTTAATACATGACCTTACATTAAATATTTTGTTTTTCTTGCCATCATTGTTGAACAGTATGGAGTTGATTGAAGCATAATTAATCATTAGCATAAATAAAATTGAAATAAAAGCTGCTATTTCGGGCTCATATGTGAACATCCGACTCCAGAAGAGTCAGTGCCTCACCCGTCACAAACCTCACCGCACGTCACTGTACTGCGCAGCTACATAATTCATCATCTTCATCATTCAAGTTGTAGTAAGAGAGTGAGAAAGGTTTATAGGAATGTGGGAAGGGTTTATAAAGCCTTAAAATAATAAGATAAATATAATGCTGCTACTTGGTGGATTTTCACATAAAATTATTGATTGCACTTCAAGCCTAATAGGCATTTAATTTAAGTCAACAATTAAGTGCTTGTTTAAAGTTTTCAGGAAGAATAAAAGAAAATAAAACTAAACTAAACTAATAGCAGCAACATAAATACCCGTAGAGAAAAGGCTCAATGGGCATCACTGAAGAAGTGGAGAAAAGGAAACTTGGTTGTTGGTGTCACTTCTGAAATCACAAACATTAGAACAAAACTACTGAAGGAAAAAAACGAACCGTATCTGCTGAAACATTCAGAATAAAGGGCCGAGATAGAGGGGGGGGGGGGGACAACAAATCAAGAAAGCACATTGACTAATACAAGGCAAAGTGATTGTTCTGCATGGCAGGAGCAATTTACAGCACCACAATCAGCGATCAGTCGTAATAAGAATAAACCCAGTAAAGTTAAGTACACTGTAAATTATTCACCGTGAAGTTTCTGAACAGTAATGGTGCAGCTTGATGTCATCCATCTAAAGGAGGTGGCTCCATTCTGTAGGTGGTATCCACAGTCAGCCTTGTTAATGATCTGGCTGAGGGTGTTTGGGAGCTCAGCAGTGGGAACAGAGCATCTTCTTGGTAAATTGGCTTGAAGTGTGAGGTGTATGTGTAAAACAAATTATATGTATATATCTACATCAGTTTTTGTGAGGGAAAACACATTGTTTATGCATCCATCCCCTTTTTTTCTTTGCTGGTTTTTGTTTTACTTTTCCTTGTTGTTCAGATCAGAATTATTCCAGAATACTCCCTCCACAAGTATCAAGGTTAATATATATCGTGTGAAATCAGGGATTATTCCCTCATGCTTCTTTGAGACTTATTGCTTTTGGTGAAACTCTTTACTTGTCTTATCCTCTGATTGTAGTGCTTGCAAAGCTGATCTCTGAGCTGCTGTCTGTATCCCCACAATGTCTGTGGCTTATTCTGTCTTTGTTTCCTCATGTTCCCCAGAGTCCTCCACCCACCACTCTCTTCCCCTCTGCCTCAGTCTCCCCTCCCCCCAACTTTCCTCCATTCCTCAAGTCATGTGAGTCCTCTCTCTGTCCTTCTCCTCTCTTTTCTTTCTGGTGGAGGAGAGAAAGGGTAACATTTAGACTGATTCAAACTGTATATCTGAGAAAAGGCCAGCTTGGCATTTTACACAGCTGCTACATTTTATTGCAGTGCCTCTCAGTATGTGTGGTTGTGTATGTGAGAGGTCTGGAAGGAAAAGTGTGCATAATGAAAGATATGGAGGAAGAAGAGATGAAGATATATAGGATGAATCATTCCTTCTCTCGCCATGTGTACCCTCTTGATTTCCATATCTAGCTTCTGAATTAACCTTATTTCTGCCTTCAATCATTTTAGCTTCTGTGTCACATTGTCTTGATGAATATTGATTTGCACTGAGACAGATTTTATGCCTCCAGAAAGTTCACTCCCTTTATGTATGTTTACCTCTTGCCCTTAAATTCAAATCCAGAATTGGCCGTTTAAAAACAAACAAAAAACAATATTCCAAAGCATCAAAATATGATTTATAATGAAGTATGAGAACAACAGTAGAAAAAGAAGAATAAAATAGCACAAGGATTGATACATATATCATTAAAATTAATTTAAGCTTTATGCAATATGCTCAAAAAAAAGGCCTGTTTTTTTTTTAGTCTGTGTCCATGTGTGTATGTGTGTGTATTTAGGTCATTCACTGTTCCTCAGGTTGTTGCATGTTGATATTTTATATTGAGCAGCTAGTTATTGGTGGCCTCAGATTCTCATCTCTGCTTTTTGTGGATGATGCGGTCCTGTTGGCTTCATCAGGCGTGCACTGGAGTAGTTTGCAGCCAAGTGTGAAGCAGCTGCCATGAGAAGTAACACCTCTAAATCTGAGGCCATGGTCCTCACCCGGAAAAGGGTGGAGTGCCCTCTCCGTCTCAGGGAGGAGTTGCTGCACCAGGTGGAGTTTAAGGGGTCTTGTCCATGAGTGATGGGAGAAGGAAGCGGGAGATTGACAGACGGATTGGGGCTGCGTCTGCCGTGAAGAGGACGCTGCATTGGTGTGTCGTGGTCAAGAGGGTGTTGAGTGTGAAAGCTAAGCTGTCGATTTACCGGTCAGTCTACGTCCCTGCCCTCACCTATGGTTACGAGTTTTGGGTAGTGACCAATAGAACAAGATTGTGATACAAGTGGCAGAAATGAGCTACCGGGAGGAGGCCCCGGGGCAGACCCAGGACGCGCTGGAGAGATTATATTTCTCAGCTGGTGTGGGAACGCCTCAGCATCCCCCTGGATGAGCTGGCTGGGGAGAGGGGGTCTGGCTTTCTCTGCTTAAGCTGCTGCCCCCCCGACACGGCCCTGGATAAGCGGAAGAAAATGGACGGATGGCTGATGATGTATTTCTTTTCCTTAGTAACTCACAAATCTCTCTCCAAAAGATGATCACACTTATAGATTAAGATCAATTCTCATCTACATCAGATTAAAGTAAGTGAGTAAATTAACAGTTCTGCCTCTGAATTGTAATTTTCAGACCATCACCCCACCACCGTCAGGTAACATCAGAAATTTAGGTATAAATTTTTATGTCAGGCTCTCAGACTTGGTACGGTTGAATCCAATTCCTCTATTAAAAATGGTAGAGGATGATCTCACAAATTGGAACCCTTCACCTAAATCTCTCATGAGGAGGGTAGCAACAATGAAAATAACGATTCTGCCTAAAATCAATGATCTGTTCTGATCCCTGTGATCTGTTGCTTAGTTGACGTCACTAGACTCAAAAATTTCAAAGTCCTTATGAAAAAGAAACCATCACAAATAAGTTTTAAAACTCTAAAAAAAAAAAAAACACAATGGTGGTTTAAATCTTAGCCAGTAGATTGCAGAGTGTTTCAAAGTGGATCAAATCAAGTTTGTCAGACAGCCCATAGCTGGGGTGATTTACTGTGGACCTTCAAAGGTACAAAAATCAAAATTCCCAGGTTCAGAGGTACAATGTTGTACCCCACTAGGGTACAGCTGGAGCGACAAAGACTTGTACCTTTTTAGGTCCATTCCTGTACCTCTATTTCTTAGTGTGTACAGGAAAAAGGATGTTCCAAATGGGCCAAATAGAAGCTTGAGTGGCTGCTGCCTTGTGGTCTTGGGGTATGGGGACTGGGGTGCTTGCATTGCAGGTACTGGCCCTGAGCCAGGTGGCTGATCTCCTCTACAGGGGTTCGGGTGCAGGGTCTGTTCCTGGTTGTGTTGGGGCTCAGCATGCAGGCTGCATGCTTGAAACTATTAGGTCAAGTCAGCGTGGGGGCCAATCAGTGGTGCCAATTCTTCCATCTTTCAGGAACTGCCTCAAACACATCCTGGTGGCTTGTAAGGTCCGTCTGACTCAGGGAAGATATACATGGAGGCAAAAGCAGGTGCTCAAGTGTCTAGCCTCTGCTTTGGAGAACAGAAGAACCACCATCAATGCCATTCCACCAGCTGCCCAGCCTATTGTTCCACAGATAACCTTCATCCGGGAAGGGGATAAGCAGCCGACCAATGCCTCGCCGTCAGATGCAGGCCCACTGGATGAGCTAAGTTGGCAGCAGAGGTCAGAGCCAAAGGAAGACCATTAAAGAACTGACCACAGTTGTGGAGACTAGCAGTCAGTGGCTGTGGCTGAGGAGAAAGGAGACAGTGTGGGGAGCTAAAGGACCTCCCCAGATGACACTCACCCAGGTGTGATCAGCCTGCGGTGGGCTTGCCCCAGCTCAGGGTGTATTGTGGTAAACGGCCAAAACCCCAAAGGAGGCTGGGGTACACAACTGACGATGTGTCATGCAGGAGTAAAAATCGATAAGTGGTCATCATCAAGGTCAACAGATCTCAGATGTCTCTTCACAATCCACTCATAAACACTGAGCTGAATCATTAGAGACTGCAACATCTCATCCTTTGAAACATCTATTTATGGCAATGACAAGTGGTGCAGGATTCTTTTAGAACCACTGCTTTAGCAAAAGTAGCATTAAATTACTCTGAAAATACCTCACAACATATAAAACTGTATTACTGGTAAATTATACACAAAGTGTCATAAATGAAAGCATTTATTCTGCAGCAAAATGTTCCCCATTAGTGTTATATGGATCAGTAATAATGCTGCAGCTGGTTCAGGCTGAGATCATTTTAAACACTTTAGATTCAGTTTAATTTGCAGTAATCTATAAAATCATAAGTTTGTAGTGTCTGCTGAGAAGCACAGATCTACATCGTGATTTTAAAAAGTATATTAAATAAATGTATTTTTAAAAATCTCAATCAGTTAAACAGCTTAAGCACTGTGTGACATGGTTAACTGTATGTATCTACAGAGGGATTAAAAATTAATGAAAAATAAAGGTGGTGGCTTAGTAACACAACTTTGTACATTTGGCCAACCAAGTTATTTCTAAGAGATGTTATCTGAATATGTTGGTGAAGCCTGTTTTATTCAGCCGCACATGGCAGGAGTTCCCCCCTCATTATTAAAGCTTTCATTAATAACATGCTAAAAAAAAAAGGTATTACATCACACATGTTGGCTGAGGTTGCTAGCAAGAGAAAACGCTTCTACAATGATAAATGAGAGTGCTAGTCTACTTGCTAGTGCTAGCTGTGTTTCCACACAAAACACAGCTCATAATTTATCTCAGAGCAATGAAAGCAGAGCCAGCGACAGCTTGTGTAGCACGCTAATCTCTCATCAGTCTCCCTTCAAAAACCAGAGGTTTATCCACATTGTGCATGCACAAACATCCAGCTGCAATCATCTCTAAAATCTCTACTATGTCCATTTTCCAATTACAGCATGACAAATGATTGATCATTGATCACTGTGCTATGTGTAAAGCTTTATAGAGACATGTTTTATTTAAACAGTGAATGCTACATTAAGCTACGGCAAGTTTGACAGTCTGACAGCTGCATTAATGTCCACAGAGTAGCAGAGCTATAAAGATGTAGCCTATAATAAATGTGCAATGTAATTACTGCCTCCATCCTTACATTGGCCACTGACTCATTTTAAAAGCATTCATGTTAAATACAAAACATAGTGAACTGATATCTAACTGGGAATCCAATGCTTGTAAAAGAAAAACTTAAGAAATTAATTTGCACCACTGCAGGCCGTGCAGCAGCATCCAAGACCTGCATCACCCAGCGCAACGCAAACCATCAGATGCAGCGGTGTAAAGCATTCTTCTCTGGAGTGATGGATCACGCTTGACTGCCTGGCAATCTGAGGAACGAGTCTGGATTTGGCAGTTGTCAGGGCAACTGTACTTGTCTGACTGCACTGTGTAAAGTTTGGTGGGGGGGGGGGGGATTATGGTGTGAGGTTGTTTTTCAGGATTGTGTCTCTGCCTCTTAATTCCGCTGAAAGGAACTCGTAATGCTTCAGCACAACAACACATTTTGGACAATTTGATGCTCCCAACTTGGTGGGAACGGTTTGGGGACGGCCCCTTCCTGTTCCAGCATGCGCACCAGTGGACAAAGCAGGTCCATGGAGGTTGGTGTGGAAGAACTTGACTGGCCTGACAGAGTCCTGATCTCCACCCGATTGAACACCTTTGTGAAGACTGCGAGTCAGGCCTTCTCATCCAACATCAGTGTCTGACCTCACAGATGCGCTTATGAAAGAACAGTCACAAATTCCCATAAACACACTTCTAAACTTTTTGGAAAGTTTTGAAGAGTTGAAGCTGTTATAGCTGCAAAGGGTGGGCATCATAAATCTATGGATTAAGAATTGGATGCCACTCAAGTTCATATGCATTTGAAGGCAGACGAGCAAATACTTTTGACAATATAGTGCACCATCTACCTGGTCCATGCTCCTTGTTCACTGATTTATTTTTTAACTTCATCTCTCAAATTATCAAAACTTCTTCTGGGTGGTGATTTTGATTTCTCCATAGATGATGGTATAGATAAACCTGCAGGAAAATTCATCAATCTGATGAAATCTAATTTTACTCAGCATGTGTCAGGCCGCAGATTTTTACTGCACATTCTTATTAATTTAACTCCTAATTTGAATTGTTCCTCTGGTCGTCATACGACCTCCCACAATCATCACGATCATCTTGTTGCAGATAAATTTCATGCCGTTTTTGATTTTAATGTTGCCTTTTTTTCCAAGATAAATTCTGTACATTTCATGGTGTATTATTTTATTGATTACTGTTCATTCGTTTAGACAACATGGCACCATAACCAGAAACTTGACAAAATCTTAACCCTAGACAAGTGACAGCATCTGTTGTTTCAAAGTTATCAGAAAGTTGAGCATTTGTGGAAATCCACAAAGCTCCAAGTACGTCTTAGTCGTCTAAGGGAGTAGTTCTTGCATTATTTTCTTAATATGGTGAAAGATTCATGACAGCAGATGGATTCCAAAAGTTTTATTTGACACGTTAAGAAACATTGTTACACCTGCTGTAACTATTCACTCAAAGTGTGAAAACTTTCTTTGTTAATAATGTGGATCATATTAGAAGAAATATTACCCCTCCTCCTTTATCTCCAGCCCCATGCCTTAACCAGTCACAGAGTGCTTTGTACCAATATCTTTGAATGCGCTCCTCAGTTTGGTTCATAAATGAAACCCTCTTCTTGACATGTTACCAACCTCGCTGCTCAAAAAAGGTCATCCGCAGTATTGAGCTGGGTGTTCTTGCTATAATTAACATCTTCTGGTGGTGTCCCTTCTTATTTTAAACAGGCTATTACTCACCTTCTTTTAAAAAAGCTGATCCTTCCCTCCCTCAGAATTTTAGACCAGTTTCAAAATTGCCTTTTATTTCCAGAATCTGAGAAAAAGCAGTGGCCAAACAGCTTACAGAGGTCCTGTACTGTCAGATGAACTCTACTGAAGAATCTTTTAACTCTCTCACAGCAGCTTTTCAGTTGCTGCCACTAAATCACGGTGCTGTCTGTTACCCAGCATTTTGAATTTGTTGGAGCTGCTTTCTTTTGTTATTGTGATTCTTGGTTTGTTTCATGTTTATATTTTCCTTGTGTATTCTTTAGTGCCTTAGCTTGTTCCTGGTTCCTCTTTGCTTGAGAGGTTATTCCTCCCTTGGTGTTCCTCCCTCTTGTGTCAAGTCTCCTGCGTTTAGTTCATTTCTGTCTTCCTGTTTAATCTCACTTCCTGTTGCTTCTTTTGTCTCTTAACCACAGCTGTAGTGTTAGCAGATCAGGTGAGGTCATTAGAAACGAGGGTTTAGAGGAAGTTAATATCGTAGGCCCTCCCTACACAAACTCCACTGGTGACCAAGTGGAGGGCGTCTACTCTGCTCTTCCTGAAGTCTATGATTATTTCTCAAATTGTTTGCTGAGCATCATGTGACCAATTGTTGTATCTCAACCTTGTAGGCAGACTCACCACCCCCCTCATATGAATTCCACCACTATGGTGTCATCAGCAAAATTAATAATTGTGTTGGTGGGATGGATTGAGGTGCAGTTGCTTGTGTACAGTGAGTGGAATAAAGGGTTCTTGCTGGTAATTGATTGCCCGGGCTGTGGTACTGCCATGCTGGGCTGAGCATTGATTGCTCACCTCTCTTTGTCAGTAGAAAATTGATGAACTCTGTACTTCTGACCCATCCTGGGTCAATGGGAGTGTTGCTGTTATTGCTGCAGTTGATGGCACAACAAAATCGAGCACCTTTGCTGGTCATTCCTGCAGCCATTCAAGAAACCTTTGGACTATAGTGGGTTAATAAACACGCCCAGGGGACAACCCCCACCTGGGACTCTCCACCAGTTGTTTTTAGAACTGGATAAGCCTTTCAGATGAGAGGTGAAACGTCTTCAAGAAACTTAAAGAAGTCCAGTCACTTCAAGCTCCAGAGACTACCATGACCTGGATGATTGAGAACCTACACAGATACACTTAATGCCACACAACTTGGTAAATAAAGAGATCTGCATATGATTGACAGTGTCTTTAAATAAGGACAACAGTGACAGTCTACAAGCCGGCTTTAAGAACATCAGTCACTGTGCACCTATAAGGAGAGCCCTCCTCCCTTTTTACTACCAGAGCCTCTGTTGCGATCCTGATGGTGGATTGTATGGCCTGTTAGCTGTATCGCTGCTTCGGGAATTCCTGGGTGGAGCAGGTCTTATTACCGTCACACAGCAGTCCTGTAAACAGTGGCCAGCTACAGCTCCATCTCATCCAATTTTTTGGCGATGGACCTGACATTGGAGAGAAATAAGCTCAGGAGTGGTGGAGCCCCACCCAGCAGCCCCACTTCTGCTTCGTCTTTCTATGTCGCCTTTGTCACTTAGCGGACCCAACAGCAATCCACAAGCCAGGAGATATTGCTATGTCCATGGGAATGTTGTGAACTGACTGGAATTCTGCCGTGACAGCCCTGCTGAACTGTAGACTACAATTTATTATCTCCTGCGAGCTTTAGTAGTGCATACATAGACAGAGCATGAACATACTGCCGCAAATAACACAAAAACTCACCATACAGAAGAGCAAAGAGCTGCTGCACTAATGCGCATTGCCATCTTGCCAATTTATTTCTTTGTATGAGTAAGTCATCCCTGGATCACCTACAAATGGTCTGGAATACTGCTGTGAGGCTTCTCACCAGGTCACATAAAAGGTCTCATGTGGCACTGATTTTATCCTCTCTGCGCTGGCTTCCCATAAAGTTTAGGGTTCAGTTTTTTCAAACTTTCAAAGCTCTTCATGGTCAGATGCCTTTCTAGCTTAGAGAACCTTCACATCCATATGTAACTAGTGGTTCTCTGAAGTCAGCTGATCAATGCTTGTTGGTGGTGTCTTGGTTCAGGTTAAAGACTAAAGCAAATTGTGCTTTTAAAGTTGAAGCTGCCAAGTTCTGGAACTCGCTTGCATTGGACACTGTTGATTCCTTTAAAAGAAGCTGCTCAGGCTTGCTCTTGTTTAGTCTTCTCCATTTATACTATTTTAATTGTTGTTGTATTTTTTATATTGGAAAGCACTTTGTGACTTCTGATCTTAAATTGTCCCTGGAGATTAGCATGTGGTTAATGGAGGAGCCATTGTTCTTCAGTAGGGAAGTAGGGAATGGACTCAGTGGTGGCACTGTTTGATTGGTTGAGAGGATTGGTCTGAGGGGCTGGGCAATTTTCTTCTCAGTTGTTTATCTTCAGTGCAAGTATTCAGGGAGGAAAATAATTCATTCACTGATTATAAGCTGTTAGTTACATTGTAATAATGGTTATCAGCTTTGTGGATGCTGAGCAGAGGCATTCTCCTTCTCTCCTGGACTTAACACTGATACTTCTACCACACAGTGACAGGGAGGGCTTAACTGGTCAGAGCAAAAATTCAAGGGATATCTTTCTGATTTTATTGAAGGGAAATGAAGTTAACAGCGCAGGTGTTAGTGATGAACAGAAGGAAGCTGACGAGTCTCAGCAGAACATTGGTGCAGCGGGTGGTAATGAGGCAGGAAAACGGTAGAAGCTGTGCTAAAAGAGATTCAGCAAAGTGTAGATTTAGATATGATGGAAAAGGAGAGCAGTCTGATTGTTTCACATCAAACAAGAAAATCTGAACTTAACAATACTAGTTCAACAGCCAACAAGGTAACAATTAACACAGAAAATAGAATCCCAGTGCAAAATAGAGAAATGTGGAGGATGATTATAGAGTGGAAGGATTTGTTGGTCCAGACAGTGAGTGAAACAAAGTGACTCACTGAGTTGAAAAAAACAAACAAAAAAACACGTTTTAGAAAAAAAAATAATGTAAAAGGTGTGAAGCTAAATAACTACAGTATGTTCCAGATGAAGTGGCTGTTCTTAAGCCAGTGAGATCAAAGATAAAGATGGTTTCTCTGATCAGAAGGTTTACAGACTGGAAAAGATCATCGTAAAGTGAGGCAGGAGTTAAATTAAAAATCGTGTACAAGCTTTTTCTTTGTTCGTTTTTTTTTTTTTTTTATATTATCTGGTTGTATCCTTTCTGTTAATGAGATGGATCAGGAGACGACAAGAGAAGATTACAGCTATATGAAGCAAAGAGACTCAAAGGTATCGATGTTTGTCCAGAAAACACACAGTGACAGGTTCAAAGAAACTGACTGGAGGTCAGGGAGGGATGGTGAAGTAATTTTAAGCTCCTTGACCTCGGTGACTAGATGAATGGCCCTTTTGTTTCAGCAGGAAGTTCCTGCCCACATCCTACAATAAATGGTAAATTTATTAGTTCTTATATAGCAGTTTTCTCAAAGTGCTTTATTCACACATACATTCATACAAGCAGCCTTTTCTATGTCTAAGTGCTTTCTGTGTAACATTCAAAGCTTGGTATGTTTTTAATAAAAGATGCAATCCAGAGAAGTCGTTTATTGAAGTTGTTGATTATCATTTATTTAATTATAGCAAAAAAGGTATTTAAACTTTGAATTTTACAGTTATGTTAAAATAATTGCCTACATTTTAAAATTGACCTCAAAGTTGGCTACAACAACATAAGAAACACACGTCAATAATTATTGTAAAACAGTGAAAATTTGCTCGTTTCCGTATCTGCCTCCTCTTCACTGGACCTCGATCTCTTTCTTACCCACTGTGCTCTGCCTCAGTCTGCAGCCCTCCTTAGCTCTGCTTCTCAGGACAGAAACCATCCAGTGCAGCTGCTCTGCTCTGAATTTCACTTTTTTCTTGCTCAGATTAGTTCTTCGCACTCTATTCAGCCAGCTAAGGTTCCCTCACTGCTCTACTCAGTCAGCAACCCGCCTGCTTCTCCACATCCGTCATCCGCCATCTGCTCCGCTCCGGCTCAGTGTCCCACCCCTGACCTGTTTAGCCCTGCAATCATTTTTCATCTTTTATCTACTTACAGTCCCTGCATATCTATTTATCTCATCTAGCTAACTCTTGCTTGTGATATACATGTAGCAGCCTTCATATCAAAATGTGTCTGAACAATAGGTATTGCGAGGCGATCGCGGCATGTCGGGATTGTTGTTTTACACTGATTACAGTGGGGTCAAAACGACCCATCACATCATTTTAAAATGACAAAGGAGTCAAAAAGACCCCTTTGGCAGCTCTAGTGTTAAACACACATGTGACAGGGCAGGATATGACACTGAGCTGTTGCAGTGAATTCTTTTGTTTCAGTGATTAATCACAGTTTCTAGCTTTCTTTGGTGGAAACCAGTTTTCATTGTTTTCCAGAATGTGGAAGACGGGATGCTTTTTGTGTTTTGTTTTCTCTTTTTATTTCTTTTGGTGAAACGTGGTCAAAAACTGCCTTCATCTTTGGAGCAAGGCAACTTTTAAACTGCATTGTAAATGATCTTCTTCTATTACCAGCAAAAATAAGATAGAAGGTAAACTGTTGTTTACCTTACTGATACTTTGCTCTGCAGTGGATGCTGAAGTGATATTTAACATTTAACACTCAATCTTGAGGTTTTTTTCCTGTAAATAGTTGTTTTCATTCTTGAACGTCGCTGATGCTGTGAATTACTGACTTTATTAAAAGTTGTTTGTAAAAGTCGCTCTCTCTCAAACCTTTCTCCCTCAAATCTCGTCAGTCGCGCCCTCAAATTGCTCCCCTTGTTTCTTTACATTTATTACACTTTATAGTAAAATCAGATTTTTTTACTGCATTAATTGAAATTCTTATTTGGTTTCTTGTGAATTTATAAATATCTAATTTTAATTTGAAGTCAGTTTCTTGTCAAAAACAATTTAAGGCGGCTTCGTTTGCCTGCTGCTTCGTTCACTAAGCCTTCTTTCGTGCCGACAACCACGTGTTCAGAAGTGGAACACATTAGCGGTCTGCGAGGACAGATTTCTGTGAAAACGTTTTAACATTTCATGAATTTCTGTAGAGGCGTCAAATTCATTTTTATCTTACTCTGAGGTAAGACTAAAAAGAATTGTCTCCTGCAAACAAGGCTGTCTGAATAATTCATAACTACAATTTCGGAGAAGGACGTTCCAGTGATAGAAAAACTTGCCAACAAGTTTTTAATCAAAATCATGATTGTTTATCTGACTGTTGTTGTTGGTGTGGTCTTAAATTTGTGCTATCAATATCTTAGTTGACTTTGCGAAAACCTCATATGATTCCAAAAGTTACATATACTTTTTAGGAAAGTCAGGTCACAGTAAAAGTAAAAAAAGAAAAATTCTAAAATAAAAACAGGAAAAGTTTACATGTTCCATTCTGTAGCAAATCAGTGCTGACTAGACTGGAGATATGCTGCCTTTGACTAAAACAAGTAGCTCTCAGACCTGGGCCCTGTTCCAGGAAGCAGGTTTAGGTTAAAACTCTGGGTTTGTTAACCCTAAATGTTAAACCATGGTATCAGACTGTGAAACTAACCTGCTCGCTGGCAGCTTTTATCCAACAAACTCTCTCTGACTCCTCCCCTCCTGCTGCACCTGAACCACCTGACACTCCGATTCATTTCCTCATTGATAAAGTCGCTGTCATAGCGAGGAGCGAATTTGTTTGCTGATGTCTATGTTTTTACAAGCACTGAAATCCCACTAAGACATAAATGCCGCTGATCTGTATGAAGCTTTAGATGGAGGACGCAATGATCAGTGATCGATCATTCGTCGCGTTGCAAAAGGTCGCTGACGGAAAAATGTCTGGATCTTGGAGATGGTGTGAATGTTTGAGTGAAGATGAGGCTGAAATGATTTTAAGACTTGAAAAATTAATTAAAGGTTTTTGAAACTTTCCAATGAAATCGTCTAAATCGATGATCATCGGCTCTATAACAGATCAGCAAACCCTGTCCGAGTGCAGCTGCACAGCAGGAGGATCCAAACCCACACATACACACATGCATCCCCTTTACTGCACACCCTCCCATCATCCCTCTGTCCCCACACCCCCACCTAGACATTTGGGCACCCACCCAGGCCCACTCATATAGTCTGCGCTGTAGCAGGAAAACAAGGAAAATGCTATCCTACCAAAAATTACATATCTTTACATAACTGGAGATAAAATAATAATAAAGTTAAAAGGTAATTATAAAAGCAACTAAGATGAAATAATAAAATAGCTGTAAATAGGTGTACATAGGTGTACATAGGTGTACATAGGTGCAGAGGAAAAGTGAACAAAAAGATATAAACATTTTAAAAAGACAAACTAAAAAGGAAAGTCTGAAGTTCTGTTTTAAAAACCGTCTCAGCAGTCCTCAGGTCATCAATTAGACTGTTCCATAAACGTGGAGCATAATAACTAAAAGATACCTCTCCATGAGTTTTAGTTCTAATTTTAGGCACAATTAACTTTTTCCTATCTGAGGACCTGAGGGCTCTGGAGGGTTCGTAGTGTAAAAGTAAATCAGAAAGATAAGAAGACCTCGAACTGTTCAGAGTCTCAAAAACCAGTAAAAGGATCTTAAAATCAACTCTGAATGCAGAGACCTTAACATTGGCTTTCTTTGGAAGACCAGAAAGAAGAGCACTAATCAATCCTGCAGGTGATAAAAGTACGGATTAGTTTCGCTGCACTGGCTTCAGAGAGAAACAGTCGGACTCTTGCAATGTTCTTTAAACTATAAAATGCAATTTTTCTAATGTTTTTTATGTGAGCTTTAAATGTGAGTCAGATAATACCCAAGGTTTTTAACCTGCTCACATGGGTTTAGCGCAAGAGTCTGAAGTTTGTTACAAAGTTTCTCTCTCTGAGCTTCTGTGCCAGTGATCAAAGCCTGAGTTTTGTCTTGATTGAGCTGGAGGAAGTTTGCTGCCATACCCAGTGTATCATTCTGTTATCTGGATTCACCTAACACTGGTGATCAGGACAAATGGTCACACGAAGGCTGTTATCAGCTCGTTAACTCGGGTTCCTCCTGCATGTTGACATGAAAGGGGCGGCATTGTCAGCCAGTCTCAAATGGCTGTTTGATGGGTCATATGACTTTCTTTGACGGGAAATGATTCCTATGAGTGCCACCTACTCCAGAGACATTATCAAATAAAAAATCTATAAACACCATAAAAATCAGTAAAATGCAACACCATTGTCAAAAAGGACGTACAATTAATGCTGGAGGAAATCTGCTGATTCAGCACACAGAGCAGTAAACATTTTAATTCGAGTTAATTATTTTAACATTAAGTGCACGCTCAGTGCTGCTGTTCATTTATAAGGTGACAGCTGCACATTAGAGATCAGAAACTTTAAACTGGATCCATTTAAAACTCTTATAAGCATTGTATGAATGTGTGAACACTACAGGATACTAGACCTAGAGCAGGTCACCTACTATCAGAAGGTTGGTGGTTCAATCCCTGGCTGCTCCAGTCTGCATGCCAAAGTATCCTTAGGCAAGATACTGAACCCCAGGTTGCTCTCATTTGCATTTAGTGCAGTGTGAATCTGTGTGAATGTTATATAGAAAACAGTGTCATAATGTCCATCGAGCAGGTGGGACTCAAACCACGAGACTCTGTCATAAAAGTTCACGAGTTTGTTTACAGCACAGAGTTTGCAGAACAGATAAAGGGTTTGCAAATCCAGAGGGTCGGGTTCCCAGAACAGGTACGACCACAGAAACTCCTCTCTCTCGCTTTGCTCACTGAACTCTCTCTCAGCTGTGCATCAGGGTTTCTGTGCAGAAGGAGGAAAACAGGTAAGTGCAAAATTGTTTTCATATGAACAGCACAGATAAGATACAAGATACCAACATGACTAATCTAACAATCAGCAACAACTGAAGGTCAAACTTCTGCTTTAAGAAGCCACAGCTCCAATGAGATGATGACCCACAGGTGTGATTACCACCTTCAGGTGCATAACCAGAGAGCCATGGAAAACCCCACCCACTGAAACACAAGGGCGGAGTCGAAGCACACACACAGAGGAGAGGAGGGAGAGTGAAAAGAGGAAGAGAAGAAAGAACACACAAACCCAGTCAGGGAGGACTGACAGTCCCTGACAGGCATAGAAAACAGTGAATGGGTGAATGAGCCATGCTGTATAAAGTGCTTTGAGTGCTCAAGTCGAGTAGAAAAGTGCGATATAAGAATCAGTTCATTTACCATTTAAGCTTACTGTCCCCAGCCTAATAAAGGAGACGTGGAACTCACTTCAGTTTGTCACAGATCAAAGTGAAATAAATGTGACTGATTGAACAGGTGTTCTTGGTGTGTGTTCTGTGTTCTGTGTTCTGTGGCTGCAGTTCCAGCAGTGAACGAGACTAAGCAACAGATACATAAACATTTTCTAAATGACCAAATTAATACATATTCCCGTGACAATGTGACACATAGTTTATGCTTCATTCAGTGGTTTTAGTAAGGTGTGGCTTACCGAGGTACACATATAAAACATATTGTGCCAACAGAGAATTTATATTGTACTGAAAACATGCTGAAAATGAAAGAATGTAGTGCTTCCAGGGTATTTTAAACAGAAACTCTGAGCATAACCTGCTCCCAACAGATTGTTTTTATTCTCTCAGCTGCAGACTCGGTGCTGTAAAGATTAAATATAAAACAGAGTTCAAACATAGCCTTAGTCTGCGGGGTACAGTGTAGGTGTCCTTAATAGTTTGCAGCAGTTTAACTTGCCTTATATACTCTCGGTCAATGCACCTTCATACAGATTCTATATTGGCGCCTTTATCGTGCTTGTATTGTTTTATTTGGAGTATATTTTCAGTCCTGCGTACAAAAGAAATGTCACTGATGGAACTCTGAACTGAAGCGATAGTGTGAGATCACAGTCATGGTATACAGATGCCATAATAAGAGGCATGAAATGGAAGCTAACAGGCCATGCAGGCATGAGACCACATTCTGAATTGGAGAACAGTCCAATTCTGTGGGGAGAGGAAGACATCATTATGAAGAAGAAATGCCATGATTTCTCCAGACAGAACAAAGCATAAAAGGCTTTCTTTTTGTGTGAATATGGAAATAGGGCAGTGCAGAGCAAGGGTCCTCAGAGACACTTTAATTATGGATAGAAAATGAGAGACACAGAGCAGAGAGGAGGACTTTTTTCCCTCTTTTCCTCTCACTGATGACTGTGACAATGACATAGGGACATGTTTTGGTAGGAAATGAAAGTGATATGCTTTGGTATGTCTAATGGAAATAGAGTGAATTGTGGGTCTCTGTGTGCTACTGTTTCCAGAATGCATACACAACCCATTCAGTGCAGCACATCTTTGTTGCAGGTCAGTGTCACGTCTACACATGCACTGAGAGAGCAGGAAATAGTTTATTTCACTGTAGGTCATCTTTGTGGTCCTGAGTCTGACGTTAAACTGCATCCAGGCAGAGTGGTGAGGTTGTGCGTGGAGGATCTACAACGTACAGACCATGACAACGTCAATCAATCACTGGGATGATCTTTGCACAAAACTCCTTCAAGCCTCAGCAGATGCAGTTGCATATATCAAGAAGAAGCATTAGGATTGGTTTGACCAGAATGATGCATCAGTATACTGTTTGCTCAATGATATGCACACACTCCACATTGTATATGCACATAAGGACTCCCAAACAGAAAGACTTCTACAAGGCAAAGCAAGTGACTCAAGCTAAGATGAAGGAGAGAAGGAGAAGATGAAGAAGAACTGGTGGATGGAGAGGAGAGGGGATTGCAGACAGCTGCTGATACAAAGCTTGCAAAAATGTTCTTCAGTGAACTCAAGGCTGTTTATGGGCCACATTCCAGAGGCACCATTCCACTCTTTCATCTAGAGGGACAGACCTTGATTAAAGAACCAGCATTCATTACAGAACGATGGGGACAGGTTTCCAACCACCTTCTTAACCATCAGTCGTCAGTTTCCGATGATGCCATTTATGAAAGTTCCCAAAGTCCAGTGATTCCACCAGAAGATCTACAAGTGGCAGAAATGCACTTGTAACAGAACTAACCAACCTTTTCATTTCTGGACTTCTCAAGTGCCTTCAACACCATCCAGCCCCTTATGCTTCAGGATAAACTGAACGGGATGAGAGTGGACCCCCGCCTGGTCAGTTGGATTTCCAGCTACCTCACCGACAGGCCGCAGTATGTCAGGCTGAAGGACACCATGTCTGACACTGTGATCAGCAACACCGGAGCACCTCAGGGGACGGTGCTGGCCCGTATTCTCTTCACCCTGTACACTGCAGACTTCTGCTACAACTCTGAGCTGTGTCACATTCAGACATTTGCTGATGACACAGCCACTGTGGGGTGTATCAGGGATGACAGAGAGGAGGAGTATAGGGACCTGGTGAGGGACTTTGCTGTCTGGTGCCACAGGAACCACATACAGCTCAACTCTATAAAGACCAAGGAGTTGTTCATTGACTTTAGGAAGTCCAGACCAAGGTCATGACCAGCTCTAATTGAGGGAGTTTGAGGTGGAGGCTTTAGACTACTACAAGTAGCTTGGACTGTGGTTAGACAGCAAGCTGGACTGGAAATGCAACAAGGCCTCCTTAGAGACTATTTTTGCCTCTGATCCGGCAAACTCAGAGACTGGATTCTTTGTAAATGGGGCATCTACGTATCTTGACTCTTCTAAGTATCCAAAGCTTGACGTATGCCTGACCTCATGGGTCCAGAGGTGCTGGAACTGGTGCTGCCTGATCAAGACCCCGTGAGTCCAAAGACAGAGGTGCTAGAACCTCTCTGCCGGGTCTCTGTTTGGCTCTCAGTCCAAGGCCTCCTTAGAGACTGTAGTTTTGGCTCCTAAAATGGCAAACTCACTGATCATTCATCGCTGATTGAAGAAAATAAGAACAATCCAAAGTTTAATTTCAGCAAGAGTCAGAGCTCTGTTTTTGTAACTTTAATGAATTCCTGAATTTCTTCACAAATATGATTTTTAAAGAAAAAAATAATCATAATCTGTAGCTGTACATAATATAATATATATTATGTACAGCTACTTTCAGTACTACTGATATTTGTTTAAACTCTCTCTCCAATTCATCTGTCTGAGTCAACTTCAATAGTTAGTTCCTTCAAGCCATCACCATCACCCCATTCCTGCAAGACTGCTTAAAAAATTAATGGGCTATGGGCTATGTACCACAAGTCTTTAAGGTGGCAGTAATGAAACCATTACTTAGAAATCTATCACTGACCCAGCTGTCTTAGCTAATTATAGGCCAATCGCCAACCTTCCTTTTCTCTCCAAAATCCTTGAAAGAGTAGTTGTAAAACAGCTAACTGATCATCTGCAGAGGAACGGT
>JAVDPK010000929.1:0-19732 GCA_034780415.1 Cichlasoma orientale | reverse complement strand
GCATTCTACAAGTTTACTAAACCCAAAGGTAGAAATATTATATCTGGCTATACAACTAAATACACATATTTAAATACTTGATGAGTTTGTGCTAATTTAAAGGTCCTTTTGAGTCCCCCCCCCCCCCCAATTTATATTTCAAAGCATTTCAGAGAAAAATATTACACTTTTTAATTGGCAACATTAGACAAATTTTAGTAATTTTAATAGATAGATACAAAGATACATTAACACTTAATATAAACAATACATACTCTCCTAAAACATGATATCAATAGATGATCGATATTGATAATGTAAATGAAAGACATAAATATAAAATGGCTATATCTCCATCACCACAAAAACGGGGAAAAGTTAAACTGTAGAAAAAGCTAATATACAGCTTTTATTTCTAAATTTATTGCTAAAATTACAACGTCTGCGGTGTCTGATTTAAGACAGTTTTTCCTAAAGGCAGTGCTTCTACTGTCTTAAACTTAGAGCAATTTTGCCTGTATGTGCATGTGCAATAGATAAACACACTTAAAGAGCATATAATAAAGTGATGTAAGAATGTCTTAAAGACATGGTTATCCGGGCTGGGTTGTAGAGCAGCAGTCTAAGCAGAGAAGTCTAGACCCCCTCTCTCCCCAGTCACCTCCTCTACTGTAGCTCAACCTGTGGGACTCTGGAGGCAACTGAGGAGAGCTGACTGAGAGATTATATCTCTCGGCTGGCCTTGGAATGCCTCATTCCTTCTTCAGCTTGGTGGCTCCTCCGGTGTCCACCATCTGGTTCGGGGATTACCACCTCGACAGGTATCAACCACCCTGCATGGTGCAGCAGCCTCACTAATGGAGGTGCAGAACAGTACAGTCTAACTCAGTGTCCTCAGTCTCCCTCGGAATGCTGTTGAAGTTCTGCCAGAGGTGGGAATTGAAGAGCTTGCGTATTGCGGCCTCTGCCAGGTGTTCCCATTGCACCCTCAATGCACATTAGTCCAGCATCCTCCTCTCTTCATCCCAGTGTCCAGAACATATGGCCGCAGATCTGATGATACAAGTACAAAATTGATCATCATCTTAGGACCTAGGGTGTCCTGGTACAACATGCAGTTATGGACATCTTTATGTTTGAACATGGTGTTCGTTATGGACAAACTGGTTTGCACAGAAATCCAATCACAAAACACCACTCAGGTTCAAATCAGGCCTCCAAATCGCACACCTCCAGGTCTCAGTGTCATTGCCCACGTGACCCTTGAAGTCTCCCGGTAAGACAACAGTCACCAGAGCACCCTCGAGCACCCTGCCCAGTGACTCCAAAAAGGCTGCGTACTCTGAAATGTCATTTGGTGCATGAGTCAGTTAGTGTAGGTAGCGAGTTCAGGAGATACAAGTATAACCACTGTGGCTCACTGCCTCTCACCGAGGGCAACTCAAACTGGAATAGAGTCCAGGAGACTGGTTCCAGAGCCCAGGTCATGCGCTGACGTGAGCCTGTATCTAGCCAGTATTTCTCAACCTCATGCACTAGTTCAGACTCCTTCCCCACCAGAAAGGAGACATTTCATGTCCCAACAGCCAGCCTCGATAGCTGGATTTGCCAGGGCCTCCACCCTTGGCTGGCGCCCGACATACATTGCATCCAACCCCTACTACGCAAGTGGTGGGCCTACAGGAGGACTGGCCCATGTCTCCTCTTCAGGCTGCGACTTAGCCGGGCCCCAGGGGTAAGGCCCAGCCACCAGATGCTTTCCCTTGAGCGCCCTCCCAAGGCCAGGCTCCAAGTTGGGGCACCGGTAACCCTATTCCAGGCAGGGTAAACTGTTCCCTTGATTGTTCTTCCATAGGGTTTGTCTGGCCCCTCACCCAGGACCAATTTGCCTTGGGAGACCCTACCTCTCGGGACACTACCACCAGGATAAGGTGGCGATTCACAGAGGTTTTAGGACAATGACACAATTTTTGCGATATTGCCTTTGTACCCCGTCACACTGGATTTTAAATCAAACAGTCAAGATGTGATTAAGTGCAGATTTTTCAGCCTTAACTCAAGGGGTTTAACAAAATTAAGGAATTATAACAATTTTTAACATATGTCCCATTTTCAGAGGCTCAAAAGTAAGACAGTTGGACAAGAAAGTTAGACATTTCATTTAAGTGAGAAACAGTTTCAGGGCCTGATGAGGCCTGTTCCCTCCTTATTCCATGAGTTGATTTTATATGTTGAAGACAGTAGCTGTTCACTGGAACTCTCAATATGAGGTCCAAAGAGATGTTGATGCAAGTTAATTAATTACGTTATTAAGTTGAAAAAAGTTATCAGAGAAATAGCAAAAACTTTAGGAGTGACCAAATCAAAAAATCTGGTATATTCCTAAATAAAAAGAATGCACTGGCAAGCTCAGCAATACCGAAAAGGAAAAAAAGACAATAAAGTTGGATGATTTCAAATTCTTTCCATCACAACATCTGGCCAAGTCAACACATTCTCAAAGAGGTAAGCATAACATTGTCAAAGACTAAATTGAAGACACTTCATATATGTAAAAACAGAGGTTTTACAAAGATATGCAATCCACTGGTTACACTCAGGAAAAAAAAAAAGGCCAGATTAGACTTGGACACATGGAAAAGGAAAGGAACAGCTCATGAGCCATTTGTCATACATGGTGGAGGCAGTGTTATGGCATGGAGATGTATGGTTACCAGTGTAACTGGGTCACTAGTATTTATTGATGATGTGACTGCTAGAAGAAGCAGGAGGATGAATTGTGAAGTCTACAGGGCTATAGTCTCTGCTCACAGTCAACCAAATGCTGCAAAACCTATTGGACAGCACTTTACGGTAGAAATAATACATGAAGACAAAAAAAAAAAAATGGGATATGCTTTAATGACCAATCAGTCATTAAAGGCCTAGCAGAGCATCTCAAGGGAAGAAAGACAGTATTAGATGATGTTCCTGGATTCTAGATTTTCATCCAAATCTTAAGAAGCATTGTATTTAAAATTTTGTTAGTTTGTCCAATTATTTTTAAGTCTTTAAAAATACCTGCAATTACTAAACAATTACTAAATAATTACTAAACAGTTAACGCAGTACTTTTGTTAAGCTTCTCGAATTAAAGCTGAAAGTCTGCACTTCCGTCTATCCTGGTTGTACAGAGGCAAAATTACAAAATTATGTAATTGTCCAAAAACCCGTATTTAAATACTAAATGGACATTTATCAGGAAGGAATCTAAGTGACACTAAATGATTGCATTCAGAGTGAAACAGGTAAATGGCTTGACAAAGTACCTGAATGAGGGAGGTTATTTTCAGTAGCATCTCATCACTTTAATCATCAATTTTAGAAAGAGGTTGGTGTGTATGGTAAAAGTTGATCTGGGCTTTTCTTATTCAGGAGACAAACTTCAGGTCCATTTGTGAGCTTTTTTTTTTTTTGAACCCTTTAACCACATCTCAAATTCCTCAGAACATGTGGCTAAAAACATTCAAATAAATAGTGAAAAATAAAAATTTCATGTTCCCTGCCTGCTTTGTGTAATATGTCCCGAAAGTTTCCATTCCAGTAAACTGAACATGTTATCCAACACTTAGTGCTGGTGTGTGCATCTCTGCTGGTGACCTTCTAATGCAGAGCCCTGGGGCAGAGCAACAGTCATCCTCTGACCTTAGCAAAGTTTGGAGAGCCACAGTCCCCTGGCTATAGACCATCAGTCTGCTGAGAGGCTGGTGGTGTTGGCGTGGTGGCAGGGCTCCATCATTGATCCAAATGGCCGTTTTGTCCTCACTCCAAATAAGAATACAGAAATGTAACCAAATCCTGAGGTTGGTCCATCACACGACTGGCCTGTGGTAAAGGTCAGACAAAGCATTTTGTTAAAGGCCAGTTCAAACTTAAATGGACAGGAAAACATAATGTTGTTGTGCTGTTATAGAATGAAGCTTTCCAGGGTGTTTTATTCTAAGTCATACTATCAACATCTTTATTATCGTTACTATCAAAATGCTGTGTTCGAGTGTCAGAAGCCTAGAACTTAGAATTTACCTGTCTCTTATCACAGCAATTAGAAGGATGTGCAAATGCTCCGTGGATGTCTGAGGAAAGACTATCAGAGGGGTACTTTGTTTGTATGAGTCATGGTTTTGTAGTGGTGAAGGCAGGAAATAGATGTTACAGTTTTGGACAAAAATCAGGCAGGCAGAGGGATGCAGCATGAAGAAAGGAATGCCAGTGGATATATGAACATTTAAAATTTAAAGGCAGTATGATGGCATGAAAAGTCACAAAATCAGTGCTCAAGAACAGATTTTACTTCTGAGTTTGCTTTGCTTGTGTAATGACACTATTCACGAGCCATGATCAGCTGATCTGCTTTGTTTTTCCTTAAATGAATCCACAAAGAGTTTAGGGTGACTTCCTCCCTACATACCAGCATCGTGCTCTGCCTACTCACAATATGAATTAACTGATAAATGTGTAACTAAGCAGGAGGTCTGGTTGTCTACATCTCATTTGTGTTTGAATCACTGGCCCCTTCAGGGGATGGGAGCTGTGCCTGGTGCTGGGCATGCCAGACTGGAGAGCATGGCAGGAGGGAAAACACTGATTTTTAATTGATACATTAAACAGTCAAACAGATTGCACAACCTCAGGCAATCAACAAAATAGCATGCGCAACTCTGAGCCGTAGGCAAGCAGAAAAACTCTCTCTCTCCCTGTCCTTATTCTATGACTTATTTTCTATTCCGCAGGGATGCACTTTCGTTGTGTTGTCTGGTTCAGCTGCTGAAAAAGTCTGAACATAGACTTGCCCGGTTTGCAGAAGAGCTACTGCTCCTCCACGATACAGCTGCAGCACAGGAACGGGATCTGTTGACTCTTTTATGGAAATTGTCTTTTATTTCCTGATCTCAGTGTGTGTGTGTGTGTGTGTGTGTGTGTGTGTGTGTGTGTGTGTGTGTGTGTGTGTGTGTGTGTGTGTGTGTGTATGTTATCAATGTGATCTCTAGATTAGTAAGTAATATGCTTTAAATAGGAAAGTGCATGTTGTTTGGCAGGACTGGAAACCAAAGCGCAGCCAGTAAAGGTAAAAGCCTTCTGAATTGAATGAGTGTGTGTCATGCTCCGTAAGCTTTCCCTCTCACACTCTTGTTTTCTCTCTGTTCTCCTCTATCTGTGTCTTTGTGTCTGTGGGCGTGTTCTTACCCGTTTCCACAGTGTTTCCCTCCGCCCACCTGCTAAGCTCTCACCTGGGAGGGATTCATTGATTAACTCGCCTGTTCTTCATGTGGTCATCACTGCTGGCTATTTCTCTGTTCTCTGTGCAGACTGCTCCAAAAACCTCGGACCCCTTTTGAGCATTGGAAGACGGTGTGTGTGTTTGCCCTTGGACCTGCCCATGGTTTCCCTGCTCAATCTCTGACCCCGTCACTGCTCCCTGATTCTCTGAGCTCTCCTAGTCAGTGAAAATCCACCCATGCTTCCAACCTCTTCTTCTTATCCTGTTCAGGGTCACGGGGGGTGCTGGAGCCTATCCCAGGTGTCATAGGACGAGAAGCTGGGTACACCCTGTAAAGGTCGCCAGCCTGTCGCAGGGCTAACACAGAGAGACAGACAACCATTCACACTCACATTCACACCTATGGGCAATTTAGAATCACTAGTTAGCCTAACCCCAGTCAGTGAATAAACCTGCTTAAAACTTATTTCTGTGTCCTGCCAGTGATTCTGCATTCCACCACTATAGAGAGAGAACAATTTGGCCAACATGGACTCAGCAGGAGAATATTTGCTTTGGGAAACTCTCACGTCACAAGAAGATCTGCTGGAAGAAGAACACAAGCCAATCTCCCACCCTCTCACCACTGATCAAGAAATCCTGCTGCAAAAACTAGTGGAGATCAGAAATATGACACAATTAATGTGAATCTAAACTCAGCCTGAGCCCACAGCTTCCACGTCCATGGGACCTCCCGTGCCAGCCACACCTTCGCCTGCTCCTCTTGAACCCCCTGAGATAGCCCTGCCTTCACTGACTGCGTGTCTTTGGACTATGGGAGGAAACTGGAGTACCCAGAAAAAACATGTAAACTCCACACAGAAAGATCGAGGTGGATTTGAATCCAGGACCTTCTTCCTGTGAGGCAACGCTGCTAACCGCTGCACCACCGTGCTGCCCTCTGTCAAACCCAGTCTTCAAATTTTCCAAGATAACTTGCATCACTAATTTGTTGAGCGGGAGAGCTCTTCACCGTGCCCAGGCCATGATAAACTATAACAACAAACTGGCTAAATTTATTAATAAGTTCAAGTGTGTGTTTGTCAAGGGCACAAGTCCGGACGCTGCTGCTCATCGCATGTTTAACCCTTTAACACCCGGCGATCATCGCGATACACCTGCTACCTGCCCTCACTTGCTGTGAACAGCTGGTTAACGCAGCGCGTATCACCGCTGAGATGTCAGATCAAACATACTTTGAATTTCCATAATTACGTGACCGTTTGTCCTATCGGAAAAATTCCAACAGTTTCTGAACGCTGAGAAATTGCACCTCACACCCAGCCTAGGGTTATTACGGTAGCTGTTGCCCAAAGTCCACGAACGGCAGGACATTTGAAGTACGTCCTGTGGTCAACGACAAGTTCGGTGTTAAAAGGTTATTAATGTGCGGCAGGGGAAGCGGAGTGTGGAAGACTATTACAGTGATTTTTGGATTCTGGCCAATGAGACTGGGTGGAAGGAAAAGGGCATGGTTCCCCATGAGTTGAATGAAAGCATTAAGAATGAGTTAGCAGCAAAAGACTCACCTGATTAGCTTGTTTCCATGCACATTAGAATTAATGACCACATCTGAGAGCATCAGCACACAAAAACCTCAAATTCCCAGGATCTCTGCTGCGGGAAGCTTCCACTTCCAGAGAGGAGGAGATCGTTCTGAGGACTCCGAGCCCGGGCCGATGCAGGTTTGCCGAGCCTGTTTAACACCAGAGGAGACTCACGGCGGGTGAGTGTCTGTACTGTGGGGGGAAAAGACCCTTCATTAACACCTGCCATCACCACACCTGCTACCTCATCTATTAGTGTCTGGCAGGTTATGCACTGTGAATCACTCTGTTCCCCTTCAAGATCTTATTGACTTTGGAGTGAAGCTTTTTGGACATTAGTTATGCTTTCCAGCGACGGATACTGCTGGAGCCCCTTTCTGAGCCTCTCCAGGTTTTGGCACTGAGTTCATCTTGGGCTTGGTATCACACGTGTGATTGCTCCTGTTTCCCTCCTGCTATCGGGCACTCATCATGAATATGTTAACCTGTAGAAGCACCTAACACTCTACTCGTCCTTGGTGAAATAAACACAATCCTGTCATTGACTGATCTCTCAATAAAATCACTAGCTGAAGCCTTTCCTGTCATGAACACTGTCTGCAGTCTGCTCAACCTCCAGATCTCCCTCAACAGGCTTGTCACCTCCCAGAATCTCCAGACTTATCATCAGTTCCTGCCATCTATCATGACTTGGTTGAGGTCGTACATAAAGATTTGGCACTCTCTCCCTCCTCATCGCCCGTGTGACTCTGCAATTGACCACCTCCCGGCCGCTTCTCTTCATTCCAGTGTCTCTACAGTCTCTCCAAACCTGAAAGCGAAGCTATGGAGAAGTACATCAATGACTCACTTAAAGCAGGTAATATATGTCCCTCTTCATCACCTCTAGCCACTGGATTTTTCTTTGTTGAGAAAAAGAAAAGACGCTTCAATCCTGCATAGTTTACAGGGCTTTGAGCCAAATAACGGTTAGAAACAAGTATCCACTGCCATTGCTCTCCTCTGCCTTTGAGCTGTTGCAGGGAGCCACCATTGTTTCAAAGCTATAAATGCCTACCACCTTATCACAGGGCTAACACAATGAGTTCAACGGGGCGTGAAACTGTTAGTAGGTTACGACCTCAGATCAGACAAGATGACAAGCTGAATTTAAGCAAATACTAAGTGGAGGAAAAGAAACTAACAAAGATTCCCCTGGTAGTGGCGAGTGAAGAGGGACGAGCTTTGCCCGGTGCTGATCGGGAGCCCAAGTCCTTCTGGTCAAAGCCCCATCCCATGGACGGTGGGAGGCAGGTGTGCCCCCCGTCACACCGGGTTTCACTCTTCCCAGAGTCAGGATGTTTATGAATGCAAATCAAAGTGGGTTGTAAGCGGGTCCATCCAAGGTTAAATATCGGCACAAGACCGACTGATGACAAGTACCACAAGGGAAAGTTAAAAAGAACTTTGAAGAGCGAGTGAAGGCACTTCTAGCAGTTTAAAATAATAACGTCACATTTCAACGAGAATAAATGAAATGTGCAAAATTCACTGCTTAGATTTAAGTCTGAAACAGTTAGACATAGCACTCAATAACAAACATAGAGGGCTCACCAAAAATGAAAACAGTAATTAGAAACTATATATATTTAAATCAAAAGTTGTTCTTCATACCCGGACATAAACAAAATTCAGCTCCCAAGTCTTCGCAAATGAGGAACAAAGAAAATAAAAAAAAGAAAAAAAAGTCTCTTTTGTTGGAAATATGTTAGGGTCGGGTTTAACACTCGATGGCCTCAGAAAGTTGTTTCAACAATCCCTTTGTTTTACTTACACTATATATTTTTGAAACATATACACCTGCTATGTCCTTGCATCTCCTACAGGTGACATTCAGTTAGTTTGCTTATCATACATATTCATGTTCACTTTGTGATTTTGAAGCAGATGTACCCATTCTTAGATTCAGTATGGTGACATTTCACATAAGAAAGCGCAACACACATCTTTTATAAAGGGCAGTCCAATAAAAATGTTTGTTGGGGTTGTCACACTTTAGTCACCAGTGTGTAAATTAGACAGGGTACAATCTCATTAACTACCTTTGTTGAACTGATATTTCATTTGCATCGAGCCAGCCAGAAACTCCATCTCCTCCATTTCACACTTTGCTTTCTCGATTTCCTTCTCAGTGATAGAAGTGGGATCAGAAAAGGAAACAATTATGACAGTAATCTCAGCAGAATTGTATTAATGCCTAGGTGTCAGTCGCAGCAACATACAATGGAGTATGATTCCCAGTACTCTGACAACACAGAACATTTTGAAAGAAATTACAGTAAGGTTCATAATTGGTTGGACAAAACATTTTGTTTCACCTCTAAACACTGTACGGTAGAGTGCCAGCCAAAACTGCAAAAGCTATTTGGTCCAATAAATTACGGACCTAACTTTATGTTATTCATGCCTATCATATTTAGATAGCACTGCTGCCTCACTGTTAGAATACCATCTGGAAGGCCTGGGTTAGATTCCACCTTGGCCCGGGCCTCTCTCTCTGTGTGGAGTTTGCATGTTCTCCCCGTGTCTGCGTGGGTTTTCCCCGGGTACTCCGGTTTCCTCCCGCAGTCCAAAGACATGCACTGAGGTTAGGTTCATTGGCTACTCTAAATTGTCCATAGGTATGAATGTGAGTGTGTGTGGTTGTCTGTCTCTCTGTGTTAGCCCTGCAACAGGCTGGCGTCCTGACCTGTACAGGGTGTACCCTGCCTTGTGCCCTATGTCAGCTGGGATAGGCTCCAGCCCCCCCGCGACTATAGAATTGTGAATCCAGAAAATTATTGTTAGATTTTATCCACAATATCTGGAAAGTGTGTGATTGGCACACACATTACCAATGCAGTAAACGCATATCTAGATAGAAAAGCACACAATGGAACATGTATTGGCCTCCCCAGACCCTTGACATTATTGAAGTAGTGTGGGATCATCTTGACAGAGAATGGAGCAAAGGCAGTCAAAATCCAAAGAAGGGCTTTGGAATGTTCTACGAGCAGCCTGGAGAAGTATTCATAAAGACTAGTCAAAGAAATTACAAGAAAGCTTGCCAACTCACCAAACACTGACTTTCAAGCCTGTGACAAGTGCACAAACTCAGTTTTTTGCCTTATAATATACAGAAAAGTTGATACAGACAAGTTTATAATTCAGTAATTCAAATAATTCATTCTTTTTGTTATGTTTTTTTTTAAAGACCCTACTGTATTGAAGCCCTTGACATCACTGTTGTTGTGAAATGGCACTACTTTCATGAAGTGTAATTACAGTGATGCATCAGCCATATTTTAGAAGTAATCTAAATGTGTAAATGTTATCAAATCTGTAACATTCAACACAGGAAGCATGGAGTAAGAGAGTTACATGGCCTGGGAAAGAGTTCACCTGCTCTAAGATTCTTCTGTCACATTTGTATAACACGATTCTGAAAGTATTGATAGCTGTGCTTGGACACATATTTTGAAATGTGCAACAAGCATTTAATGTATTAGAAAGGTTCAACCTCATACCATCTATTCTTTTAAAAGTACTAATCTTCTTTCTTTTGGGGGGGGGGGGTGATTAATTTAATTAATTTTGATCTTGGTCCAAGTGGATATTTCCCAAAGGTTCCAAGTCCCTGGGGAAAATTCTAGCAGTGGAAATTGTCTTTACTGACTTGAGAGTAGAACTAAAGTTTTAACTGCATCACAGCAACACTGTGTTTTGATCAGAGCTGGAATGCAATTATTTACCTGTTAGGTTTATGAAGAGTTCTTTAATATTTATGTAAAACACTTTGTGAGCTGATCTTCACAGTGTAACAAAAAAAATATATTTATTGGAATATGGTTGATAATACTGTGATCCAGTAATTTAGTACACAGGATTCACTTTAAAGAATTTGTTAATGATCTTTTATTGAATTCATTTTAACATTTTAAATTGATATAAAAATATGCCTTCTACTCAGCAAAACCATGTGATTGAATTAAGACCTTTATTATTGTTCTAATTCTATTGAAACCATTTGTGTGTGGCCACCAGCTAAAAGTAGCATCTTTGACACAAACAGAGAAAACCCGAGAGCACGTAGTGGAGTCAGGCCAGCAGCAGTGCCAGCCATGGAGTGTGTTCTCAATCTCACTGGCTACATATCAGCTTCTGCCATCTGTGCCAGCCATATCTCACATTCAGCTTCTTCGTCTGAGCCTAGAAATCGAGCAGGCAGATTCTCCTAAAGCTTTGGCATTACACAGGGAGTGGAACAAATGGGATTTCTCTGGTCTTTGATCTTTATTTTCAGTCTGATGCCATCTGCATGCAAAGACACTAGCGTGGCCCACTACTGCAGACAAGGGAGCCACATTAATATTCAAATGATAGCAATTATCCAAAGAGGCAGCATGCATGTTGTCACAAGCTCTATTTGAGGGCTGCATTTTCAATTCACATTTTGTGATACATATGAACATCAATAGATGAAGATTTTGTGCATATTGTTAGGGATGATCTGACTATGTGCTACTTATACAGTAGATACAGTATTTCCAGCAGCCCCCCTCCCAAAGACATAAATAAATAAATGTGCACTGCAGTGTCAGAGTGAAGGGATTTAGTGAAATGTTATTGCTTTTGGATATGCCAGTCAAAGCTACCTCCTCAGTCACAGCCACCCCACAGTGTGTAAATGTTGAAAGAGGACTAATCCACACGAAAGGTGGATGCTGCTTCTCCCTGTGGCTGCAAAACAGATGGCAGCCTGTTTTTAACTTCCCCAACCATTCTCAAAAAATTAAATATCAAGACAATGTTTATCCATAGAACAGTGCAGTACCATTGGATGGAATAGTTTGTTCCATTTCTCAGTTTGATATACTTCTCATATCTATTTGTTAGGTAGAGTCAGACGAAGCCTGTCTCCACTCTCATCAGAATATGACAAAGTGATGTACTTCCTTGAAAATTGTATTCAAAAAACACAAACACAGGCTGTTGGCTATAAATATGTAATACCGTTCGGTCATGTGTAAAGTGCTAATGCCAATATGTGACCCACTTGCCACTGGGACACAAACTTCAATACAAGAGCAGTAAATTTAGGTCAGAATAATGAGCAAAATCACAAACTGACCTCCTCCTATTACCAGTTTTAATTCACCTTTCATAGAAATACATTTATAGAAATGTGTAACTCTGCATACATGTGAGTAGTTTCAAACTAAATTTCTGTTTCAAAATTTCTGAATTAATGTGGCCTCCTGCAGTACCTTTGTGGCCCACATATTGGGACCCACTGGTCCAGTTTTTTATCTGCTTATCCAATTCAGGGTAGTGGGGGGAGATGGGGAGCTGAAGGCTCCTGCTCCTACTCACATTCACACCTGGGCCAGATTTAGAATCACCACTTAACCCAAAATTCACATCTTTGGACTGTGGGAGGACCCAGGGAGAGGCCAGGCAGGCACAGAAAGAATCATGCAAATGCCACACGGGTTTGATACCAGAACCTTCTGATTGTGAAGTGACCGTTCTAACCACTCTATCACACTGCACCAAGCTGGTTATACACCTTCATCATAGACTGGAACCAGTGGGAAAATATGTAGGGAGATTTATCCAAAGCAAACGCCCATCATCACCTCTACGGTTACAATATGACAGGAAGGAATGTGTTTATTTGAGCAGCTGCTAAGACTAGAAAAGCACCATGTTTATACTGATCCAGTCCAGTCGATGCCATTCCACAACCACCCTGTAAACATTTGGTGAAAGTACATCTAGTGTGACTTTGCTGGCATTTTTGTTCATGTCTGAAGGGATTTCTGTTACGAGGTCCGGAATGAAAATTATGTTGGAGGTTCTCTTTTTAAAACACCTGAAATGTAAATCATCTCAACTTAACACTAAAGTAAGGAAATTTGTGTTTGGATTATTTCCTTGTTATACAATGCTTCTTGACAATAATTCTTATTGCTTATTTCCACTTTAACGGTGTCACATTTGCACTGTAAGGGAAATGCATTTGTTGGTTGCACCCATGAAAAACTCGCCAAATCTTCTCTGCCAGTGCCAAACAGCTTATTCAGCTACGCTTGTTTTGAGCTTTCGGTACCCCAGGTCCTGACACTCAGGCTCATCATCATTAGAGGCAATCTCACTGCAGAGGGATATTAAGATGAGATTACGCAACCAGTGGCAACCCCATATCGCCACAATCCGGGGCCGATCTGTATCCTCTAAGATGACAATGTCCATCCCCACAGAGTGGAGCTTATCAGAGAGTACCTCCAGAATTTGAGAGTGGAGAGGAGGGAACGGCCTGCCTGCAGTCCTGACATCAACCTCATTGAACAACTGTTCAGTCAGTTTGGGCGTGCTGCTATATGGCCAACACAACCACATTGGCTGACTTGTGATAAATGCTGGTTAAACAACGGGATGCCAACCCACAGCAGTGTGTGACCAAGCTGGTGACCAGCATGAAGAGGTGCCAGGCTGTTGTGGCTGTGTATGGTCCTTCCACATGCTTGCTGAGGCCCCTGTTTGTTAAATGAATAAATTGTTAAATTGTCATTATGTCTTGTTTCTTCAGACTTCAATCATTCGATACAATAAACAACCCCAAACAGGAGTCAGAATAAGCTGTTTGGCATTGGCAGAGAAGATCTGGCAAGTTTTAAATGGGTGCAACCCACATACTTAACTCTCCTGCTCAACCCAGAAGTGCATTGTCCTTACAAATGTGGCACCATTCAGGGGGAAATACACAGGCTTTCCAACAGAATGACATTTATTGCCAAGAAGTGTTGTTACAACAAAGAAATACAAAGTTTATATTAAGGGTTTGCGAGGCACTCCTCTCGCTCGAATGTTGGCTGTGAAGAAGAACTTGTTGGAAAGAAGTGGGCCAAATAATTTTAGGGTAAAATGATGTCTGTAGACTGAAGGCTTCAGGCACACCAGCAGGTTAAAGAGAAATTCTGTGCTTGTTTCAACAGTCGGGCTCTCCACTCTAAGCTTGCCATATACATGAATGGGGGGGGGGGATTTTTCAGAGTTTTTGTGACTTTATTATAATAATTCAAAAACCCTTAAAAGGTACCTTGGACAAAATTCATAATTTTAGTGTCACCACCGAGCCGGTCAAATTAATGCAACAATGGTGTCTCCATGACAAAAGGTTTGGTAGGAAATGGGCCAAGACTAAGAAGGGATAGGTGGGATTGTTAAATTGTTAAATAATTGTTAATTAAAAAAAAATAATCATAAATAAATCACAAATGGTACAAAACAAAACAAAAACAAAAACAAACAGCAGCACACATCATGCAATCAAGCTGGTCATTTTGAACACTCTTTTTCTACAACAAATGGTGCAACACTAGTTAGGTGCAAAAGTTTTGGAATAAATTGTTTTGTTTTTTTACAGTAATGCATACCAATGTCATTATTTTTAATGTGCACATTTGTGGCTAATCAAAGTTGGCATGCTCCTAAAATGTTACTTGAAACTGTTCCTTTAAACTTTGCACTGGAGCTTATCTCCTCATTGTTGGGTGTAACACATTCCAAGTAACATGTTACTGTAATGTATCAATGTAACAAATTACTGTACCAAACTCAGTAATCACATTACAGTTAAAATCATGATCTTACTTGCATTTCAAAAGGTTCTTCAGTTATCTGCACCCTGGGTGGAAACCATCAGCTAATCTCTGTTTGCATACAGGGAGGAGAGCAATGATAAAAGGCTCTATAATGTTTGAGGAGTGTTTATGGACATCACCATTGCACTTTTGTTATTTCATGCAATAAATTATTAATAAATGATTGTGAACTCTTTGGGACTGGCTTTGTGTTCAAACTTAAACACTAAAAGAAAGATCACGTGTCCTCATTAGGATAGTACAGGCCGTCTGGGTCCCCCCCCTCCCCCCTCTCTCTCGTTCCTCCCACTATCTCTCTTTACTTTCAGGTGGACTTGTGGGCATCAGTTCTCGCTGGACCCACCTGCTGGCTTCAACTGCCACACCTGTTTCTCATCTTCCCATCAAACAGCAGTCCTTTAGGACTGGCTTGTGCTTCCACTCTCTGCCAGATTGTTGTTGCCTCCATGGTGATAATTGGCTCTTTGATGATCTAACCTTGTGCTAGCTTTGTGCCTTGTTTAATCCTACCCTCTTGTCTGTGTCCAATGACTCCTCCAGTGAAAGGATGGCTGAACAGCCCTCTCTTCCACTCCAGTGTTTCACGGTGAGAATGGAGTTCAAATCTGCTTATTTGTTCCTGCCTGTGTTCAAAGGAATAATCTCCAGTAACTCATCTGCCTGGGCCCTCTCCACTGTTCTCTTACTCAGTTTCCTCTGGATTCTTCTGGCCCACCTGTGACCCCTCCACTGTGTCAGAGTGGATGGGGGCCATAGTCCATAATGGCCTGCAGCTTAGACAGCATCCTCCTCTCTGACACTGCCGTCAGCAAGTCCAGCTCCACTCTCACAACATCACTGGCTTTGTGGATCAATTTGATGAGTCTCTTGGCGTCAGTCGCCCTCAGCCTGCTGCCCCAGCATGCAACAGCATAGAGGATAGCACTCACCACCACAGACTCATAGAAGATCCTGAGCATTGACCGGCAAATGTTGAAGGACCTCAGACGCCTCAAAAAATAGACAACTTTGGCCCTTCCTGTATAGGGCATCAGTGTTCTTAGCCCAGTCCAGTTGTTCATGTGCACTCCTGTAGTCCTCTATTGTGTCCACACTGACCCCCCCGATGGACACAGGGGACACCGGTGCCTTGTCCCTCCTCAAGTCCGCCACCAGTTCCTTTATTTTGTCACATTGAGCACTAGATTGTTCAGCTCACGCTACGCAACAAAGTCCATCATTGTCGCCCTGTACTCATCCTCATCACCTCTGCTGATACATCCAACTATTGCAGAGTCATCAGAAAAATTCTGAAGATGGCAGGATGTCTCAGAGGAAGGGAGAGAGGACAGTTCCCTGTGGGGTTTCAGTGTTGCTAACTACTCTGTCAAACACACAGTCCAGGCATACATACTGTGGTCTGCCAGTCAGGTAGTCCACAATCTGGGGCACAAGGGGCGCGTCTACTTGGTCCACTGTCAACTTATCACCCAGATCAGCAGGCCGAATGCTGCTGAATGCACTAGAAGTAAAAAAACATGACCCTCACAGTGTTGGCTGGCCTGTCCAGGTGAGTGTAGACTCGGTTTAGCAGGTAGATGATGGCATCCTCAACTCCCAGGCGGGGCCGACAGGCGAACTGGAGGGGGTCCAGAAATGGCTGGGCCATGGACCGGAGCTGATCTAGGACAAGCCTCTCCACGGTCCTCATTATGTGGAATGTCATGTTATGGAGTAATGCAAAAGTAATGTAATGAGTAGTGTAACTAAGTAACTAAGTAATGTGCTGCTTTATTTTTGAGAAGTAACATTTTTTTGAGTAATGACCCCAACTGTATGCCACATGGAGGAAAAGGGTTTTTCTCCTCTGTTTGGAGCTAGATTTGTCTTTGTATACTTCCCCTTTTATGTAAATGAGTACCCTCTTCTCCCTTAATGATTTCTTAACTGCTGCTGTCTCATACTTGTGATGGCCTAATTGGCCCAAATCATCTATTCTCTGCTAGTTTTCTATGTTCTGGTCCTGTTAGGGAGACTCCCTGCTGGTCAGGAGCTTGTGTCCTCCTCCTACCATGCAAATGAGGCTGAGCAGCAGAGAAAACAATGGAGGATTAACTGTCCTAACAGCCTCTGTCATCCCCACCCCACCCCAGCTGCCCACCACCATACACCTCATTAACCCACAGAGGGCACAGGAAATGAAACCTCTGACAGGCCTTAGGGAGCAACTAATGACCCAATCGGCAAAGTTGCCACAGGCTAAATTAGCATTAAGCAAATGCAACATACAACAAGCTGGGTAGGCCGTGTGTGTGTGTGTGTGTGTGTGTGTGTGTGTGTGTGTGTGTGTGTGTGTGTGTGTGTGTGTGTGTGTGTGTGTGATCACATTTTAAAGTAAATGGCTGATGGGAGCCCTCAAGGAAAGTTATCCACACTGATGCCAACACCTTTTCCCCCCCAACAGAAATGATTTGGAAATAAAAGGAGCATACATTCTGCAAAGCTATATTTTATATTATACATATATACAGTGACTCAGTGACACAGAAAGGCACAGCTTATAAAAAGTCCCCACTTGTCCTACCGGTGGTCTTTGTTTGTCCTTTCAGTTTAGATCCTCTGCCAAATGCCCGGGAGCTCGAGGGTCCTGCACAGTGTCTTAGCTGTTCCTAGTAATGCGCTCTTCGGGACAGAGATCTCAGATGTCGTTCCTGGAATCTGCTGGAGCCATTCCCCCAGTTTGGGGGTCACTGCCAAGTGTTCTGATAACCACGGGGACCACTGTTGCCTTCTCGCTCTCATATCATGACAAATAAAACCTGGTATATGAAAACACTGTAGAAAAGAAAATCCAAACAGGAATAAGAAAAAAAAAAAAACACACATTCATCCAGTAATGCAGCAACAAAATAAAACAAAGCAACATTCAATAATATTGCACAAGCATCCAAAACTCAAAAAAAGTCCAGGTTGTCAGTGAAAAAGGGCAATCCACACTGAACAGCTGTGTTGCTGCACAACACCAACCTAATCCAGCTTAACAGAATAAGGGTATTGTAGATTATTGAAACCGGCAGCTCCATTACACAGAAAGTAAGTTAGAGGCCAACAACCAGGAACCATTTAGTGGAATCTGGGGCAATTCTCTTACAGCATACTTTATGAATTTACTACATTCAGAGTTACTATTTTCAGGGGCTTAATTGAGCCTTAATGTTTCAAGCCTCCCTGGGTTTCTCCCGCTGGTGTCAACTGCATGTCATTATGCTTACATAAGAATCACTAAGGCAATGACATTTACAGCTTTAATGAGTATTTGTTTTAAATGTAAATTTAGCTGGTCCCTAGATAATCTGAGCATCACATCTGGGATTTCAGGTCAGTTTCCCTGCACATCACACTTAATGAGGTAGAAATAAAAAAAATAAATAAATGTTTTGAGACTTCAGAATAACATGCTAGAGCATGTCAGTGAGATTTACTATTTCATATACCATTAAAACAATGTGAGGGAGATGTTGTCTTCCCTCTTCTCAGCTTGAGTGAGGCACCATACACAGAATTACATAAATGAGGATTAGAGACAGGCTCAAATATATATGCATGTTTGCACACGTGGGCACAGAGGCAACCACGAATTACTGTATTACATGCGACAATTCATTGTGATTGTTTCAGCAAGGAACTGCCACCAAACTGCTAAGGTTATCATTGGATGTGTGTGTGTGTAAGTGTGTAGGTGTGCAAGTGTGTGCGCGTGCAGAGAAGTGGGCCAGTTGCAATGAATCAAATTGACTGGAGACATAAAAATGGAACTGGGAACAAAATGAGGCCAATCTCACAGATGTTCTGTAAAGCCGCGAACAAATGAAACTTTACAGTAAATAAAAGAAGGAAACATAACGAGGTAATATTCTCACCCAGCCCCCTACGCCATCGATCCTGGAGACACGTACACTGAGACTGAGCCCAGTATTGAGACGGTTTCTGTTTTACACTTTCAACACTAGTTGAGAACAGCCTTCTCATTATGATGACTTATGATCTGATCAGAGCTGTGTCCTTATGATCGGCACGTTTTCACATAAGCAGTTATTTAAAAAACATAATTAAAAAAAAAAACAAGCATTTGTTTTGTAAGTGCACCAAGTGATTTCCCACTTATTAATGATCAGTGGTAAGTCATTTATAAGCTTTAATTGAAGAACTAATCATTTACAAAACAATATATTTTGGTAGATGAATGTTATATTAATGTTTCAAATGTATTGCAAGTCATTTATACACTTTGAATGATATTGAATTGAAAATCAAATTAAAAATGTGAATACAATCATCCCTAAATGGTAAAAAAAAAAATATTTTAACAATTAACATTTGTCATTCAAAAAATTCTTCACAACAAATATCTTTTCAATATGACAGTGTATTGTTTGTGTAGTGTAATCTATGTAAATTGTTTATTCCTGAACTCATAATGAATACATCACTAGTAAGTGATCCATATATGCCTGTTATATTCAAATTAGACCATTAAAAGCACAAAAAGATATTTTAACCTCCTTTTACAGTCAGAGGGTTTCTGGAGGGTCACTCAGATATATTCAGCATTCATTAATAAGTCAGGAAAGGAAAGGACAGGAAAGGAAAGGAAAGGAAAGGAAAGGAAAGGAAAGGAAAGGAAAGGAAAGGAAAGGAAAGGAAAGGAAAGGAAATCTGCCAGACAACAGAGTGGGAGTTAGTGAAGTATGAAACTGATATGTACTGTAGTGGTTATAGATGAATCTGATTTTGTCTTACTTGTTATAGCAGGCGGGCAGAGTGTGGAAGGAGTACAGAGTCAGCAGGTGGATTCCAGATGGTTGGCAGGTGCAGAGTGGGCAGGAAGGTGAAAAGGCAAACAGGTGTTCTTGCTGCAGTGGTGGTGCCACAGGGTAGCTCAGCTACAGGAGCTGTCCACATGGTGCAGGTAAGTGATCTTCCATACAGAAATGTTCCAAGCAAGCCTTGGTGAAGTAAGCAAGTGAAGAGTTATAAGATAGATTTGAGACAAAGATGGCCTGATTGTCACCATGTTGACAGGTACGGTCTGTGAAAGCACTGAGGCACCATTTGTCCCTGACATGCTCACTTGCCTGATGGACTCTATTGGAAACAGGTGTGGGAAGAATCTCTGGAGCTTGAAAAAAGGCGACTGGACTTCTTTTTGTTGCTTGAAGACGTTTCACCTCTCATCCGAAAGGCTT
>JAVDPK010000928.1:233793-260358 GCA_034780415.1 Cichlasoma orientale | reverse complement strand
CACACACACACACACACACACACACACACACACACACACACACACACACACACACACACACACAGACACACACACAGACATATGATAAGTCACACTCTACAAACCACTCTCTGCCCTAAAATACATGTTCTCTCTCTCACACACACACACACACACCGCAGGAGGCCCAGTGTGCGTCATCCAGCTTTTCAGGGCCTTTCCCCTCTTATCACATCACATCACAGCATCGCAGCAGCCAATCAGAGAGAGAGAGAGTATGTGAGTCTTCCAGTGAGCTTCATGGAAAAATTCTTATTTTAGAAATAACCAAGGAGGGGAACAACTGAAGGGAGAGTGTGAGATGAGATACAGAGAGAGAAAAGTTAGAAACAGAGAATTTAGGAGCACATGGGGAGAGATGTTGATGGAGATGGACAGATGGTGAGAAAGAACAATAAGAGAGAGAAAGAGCATGCAAAGGATGGAGCAGCAGCTGCAGAGCGAGGTGTATGGAAGAAAAAGGGGAGCGAAGTGAAAGATGGAGGAGGAGGAAAAGGAGTAAAAGCAAAAGACTGGGTTGAAAGATTATAAAAAATAATAATAGAGCACAATTCTCATTCCAAGGAAAATACACCTTCTATTTTCACATTCACTGGATTCTTTGGGTGCCTATTTTTCTACTAAAACTGCAGCTTTAAATTTGTGCGGTGCGGTTATAACGAGTAATCAAAGCAAAGCGCAAAATCTGTGAACAAAAAAACCAAACAAGTACTTCAACAAGTGGTTCAATCAAACATGAGGCATTAACTGCAGCCAGTTTCCTCCACGGTACACGTGAGAGTGTTCTCCATGTAACTGAAGAAAATCAGCTGGATCTGAGCTCTTTTTCTTCTTAAACGTTACAATTATTTTACTTGTATTTTGTACAACTTCGCTAAAAGAAAAATGTCTCTTTATGCTGCAACAAGAATGAACAACAGATGAACAACCACCATCAGATAAGAAAATATATAATATCAATAATATCAGTATTCTCCAGTATCTGCTGCACCTTCAGAATATCATTAAAACCAAAAGCACCTTGCAGTTTAAAACCTCCAAAGAAGTCTTGCTCAGTGCTCATGACGTACAATAAAAACTGTGAATTCACAACAACACGTGAAGAACATGTAACCCAGAGTCATGCTGCTCTGCTCAGTGAGTCCAAACGTAATGGAGTGAAAAAGCAAATCCAAACAAATTTTGCTTTGGATCTAAAGTTTAAAAAGCCTTTATTTTTGAGGCCCGACACGAGAGGTTAAAAGCAGCCAACAGGGTGGAAAGAGTAGTGATTAACTGGCTGAGGGAGCTTGGACAAACCATTTACTGGTTACACCATGAAAATAAAGTCTTATTTAAAAGAGGAATGCTGCCGCTGCCCTTCCTCCCAGCCTCATCGTCGGAGGCAGGAAACTGTCCTCATTCAGGGGTCTGAATGTTTTATGAATATTTAGCTGGACAGAAAAGAAGCCAAAGTGGCACTGTCTCTACCACTGATTCTTCTCCGATTTATTAATATTACACATTACTGCAAAAAATACAGACAGACAACAGAGTAGGAAAATGTCAGTAAATCAGAGCCAATATTTTAAGGTAGTATCCAGGCTGTCTCCATTTGATCTCACTGTTTCTGAATAAATTAGAGGGGATAGAAAAAGAAATAAATCAAGCATAAAAGCACTCTTCCCATCTCTCACTCTAATTCCTTGCTCTATTCCTGTTCGCTTTGGTCATCTTGTCCCCCTCAATCTGCATCAGACCACTGGGAAACTGCGTCCGTTCATGCTGAAGAAGATTCATGATGCTTGGCTACAGTTTGAGAACCTCGATCGCCTTCAAGTTAAATGGGCTTTTTTTCTCTATTCAAAGGTAAAAAATACTGTAAATGATTCAGTTCAGTCTAATAACCCCTTTACAGCTGTTTTTTTGCAGGATTCATATGTAGCACATCTTTAATGCTACAGTCACACTATGGAAAACAGTGGTTGGAAACTGCGGCACGACTAAAATTATTGTGAACATGTGCAATGAACTTGTGATCTTGATGCTTTTGAAATGGTTGCTTCAGAGATGGGGACCAGGTCTGCAATCAATCACGGTCAGCTGCTGTTTTCAGAGTGACTTTAAGATAAGGATGGTGATAAAATGGCAATAAGACCGAGTTAGTCCGCTGTAAGTCTGTGACCGAATGTGGTCAAGTTGTCAGTGGTATGCAGTCTGTGTTAATACTGTGATAAACTGGTAAAAAATTGCAAATGTGTTGCTGTCTACATACACAGAAATTCAAAATAAATGTAAATTGACATAAACATTAATCCACATTCAGAGTCCAACCAGAACTCACAGATCTGAAACAGACTATGTTGCTCAACAAATAGTGACAAAGTTGAAGCAGGATGATGATTTGATTCAATTCAGTTCACAACAAACAGTCGCCTCAAGGTGCTTTATATTGTAAGGTAAAGACCCTAAAATAATTACAGAGAAAACCCAACAGTCAAAACGACCTCATATGAGCAAGCACTTGGTGACAGTGGGAAGGAAAAACTTCATTTTAACAGGAAGAAACCTCCAACAGAACCAGGCTCAGGGAGGGGCAGTCATCTGCTGTGACCGGTTGGGGCTGAGGGGAGAGAGAGAGGACAAAAGACAAATACTGCAAAATGATTTGTCAGCACTGCTTTTCTATAGAAATATAACCAGAATCAAACCAGTTGGCAATCAGCTGAGTTGAGCCCCTATTGCAAGGAGCAGTGTTGCAGGCAAGGTGTACTCATCAGTGCAGACTAACTCAAATTGAATCCAAGATGTTGCAATCTGTTAAAGTTAAATTTTTAAAACCTCCTAGTAGAAATGACTACATTGTTTAACATCAGCTAACATGCTAACTAATTTGACTAAACCTTATAATTCTTCTTTTACATGGAAGCCTGGATGCTACGCTTGCTACACACAGGAACACAGCTACACTGATCACGTTTTAACCTCATGAGCTGCCTCAGTGCTTATTTGGTGTTGAGAACTGAAGATGCAGCTGGACAAAGAAATGGGTCTAGTCTAGTGACTAAGTGCATGTGAACCGGTAATTTTAGTTTCAGGGGTGCTTGCATGGGTCATTTCATACACAAGGAACAAACAGCTAGTACAATATGATCATTTAGTTCCAGGCTTCTCAGACCAGTGGTAGGCCTTGGTAACATTTTGTGCAGCCCACTGGTGTGTCAAGGAAAGAATGCACTGCTGCATTCATCTATAGTTGGTTTCATACTATGACATACATGACCAAGGGTGCACTCCTATTTCAGCTGCTACATGACTTTTCCAACATTAACAAATACAGCTGGTGTCTCAAATGAAGAACAAAACAAACAATTAATTATTCAAAATCTACCCATTCAACATCTCTGAACAGATATATAATATAAAGGTCAATTTAGTAGCTGTTTTTGTGCCCACAGTTGCATTGAACCTAATTCCTCAGAGGAAGAAAAGTGGCTTTCATGCTAATCTCTTAAATGGTCTAAATGACTAGAATTAAAGAAGAGCTGCAAATCTATAAAGATAAAAAAAAGAAATCAATCCTCAGAGCAAGACTGTATGGACAGAATGAGAGCTAACACAGATTAACCTTACCCCACTAACTGCATGTCTTTGGACTGCGGGAAGAGGTGAAGTACTCAACCAAAACACAGGGAGAACATGAAAATGTCCCAGTGGTGGTTTCGAACCCAGGACCATCTTGCTGTGAAGTAACACTGCTAACCACTGCACCACCGTGCTGCCGCGAGTAGATAACATGAACATTAATTAAGCCCTAATGCCATGGTGACACCATTATTGGCTTACAGATGATTGGTTCTTTGAAGGGATGCGCGGGACATCGGCTTCTTCCTCCAATTCCTGGTTAGGTCATCAGATGGCAACTGAGCTACACGCACCGACACTGTCCACTGATTAAGAATCAGTAACCGAAAACTGGGCCCATCGTAATAGGTAGGAAATTTTCTTTAAGACAATAGGAAAAATAAATTAATTGTTTCAACTCTGACTCAACACTGTGCTCAGGGGGACTGCAACAGTCAGCAGGGGATTCAGCTCAAGGATGACTCCAGGGTTCTTGCTTTTCATGCCTTCAAAGGAGACTCGTTCTTTTATCTCCTTACCAAGTCTAAAAATCAAGGTGAAATATGTGAAAAACAGCTGCTGCACCAGTGAATAATACCCATCATGAGGTTTTCTTGAAGATGTGTAGTGAACCTTGGACAGACATTTTTGATGAACTGTGTGCGATGTCTGAATAAAATTAGAACTACTTTTAAAGTCACTGAGTCTTCCAAGGCCTAACTTTTCTCTTTTCTCAAGTTACATTTTTTAAAATAAATTACATGAAATATTCTTTGAGTTTCAACAGTTTATTTTATGCAAGATGGAAAACTAGTTTGGCTTTTGGTGATGCGGGCAAGAGAATAAGACCACCAAGCTCCTCTTATCATATACCACTTGTAAGCATCTCTCAAAAGATCCACAGTCAGTCTGACAGAAAAAAAAACCAAACAAACTCTGCTGTTTAACTTCTGATCCCAACGAGACTCTTTATCAAATTAGTAAGACTAAAAGCAATTTACATTGACATTTGGCTGACATTCATTTCCTGAGATTTAAAGCCAGCTGGATACTTCTTAAATTATAAGAAGTAAGACACAAAGTTTCTTAATGATCTGTAAAACTATATTACATATATGTGGACATCCATCACAATCCTATGTCATAAAATCATGTGAAAACAAACATTTTCACGGGACTCGTGAAAAACCAAGTACACCCTTCTGCTTCCATCGGAATTAAAAGGTTTGGAAGCAGCCAGGTGATTAACTGATCAGAAGTTCTGGCAGTTTGCAGGCTCAGAACAACTTCCAAGGAGATCAGAGGTGAACTCCAAGGTCAAAGTGGACTTAATGGAAGAAAACTGAGGAGGACGCCACTGTGAAAGCAAATCAAAAAAAAAGCAAGACTGGAATTCGCCAAAATGCATATTGACGAGCTACAAAGTTTCTGGGAGAACTTCCTTTGGACAGATGAGAAAACTGGAACTTTTTGGCAAATTGAATCAGCTCTATGTTCACAGATACAAAAATCTGTGCAGGAACAATGACATCTCATGACTATCAAGTCATTCTGGCAGGAAATGCACCATCCAGTGTCAGATAGTCGCGGGTCATGGGTCCTCCAACAGGATAAGGACCCAGGTGACACGAATCACAAGACTTCTGAAACAATGTCCTTTGGACAGATGAGACCAGAGTGGAGATGTTTGGCTATAATGCACAGCACCACGTTCAGCATATCAGCACAAACACCTCATACCAACTGTGAGCTGACTATATAAGTATTGCAGAGTCAGATGTGAGAGCACCTGCCCAACAGATAAAGCTTGGCCCAAAGTGTGTCATGCAACAGAACAATGATCCCAAGCACAGCAGAATGGCTGAAAAATCAAAGAATCATGGTGCTGCAATAGCCCAAAGCCCAGATCTCATCGTATAGTGAGATCTTAAGAGAGCTGTGCATAAACGAACGCAGACCTCTTTCTTTTTTTGGTTTTGTTTTGAACCCCCAACCCCAACACCACACAAGTTTTCACAATGTCACAGGCAGAAGAAACTGACACAACTCACATCTTTCTCATGAGCACCAGTAATGCCAAAACATCCACACTGAATCTTGCAACATAAGTGAAATCAGCTCATCTGCTAAAATAAGCACTGAGCCACCCACAGAAACTAAAGTCAGGTGTGTGTCTATTACATCAACCACATGTAAAAAAGCTGGAGTCTCAGAAAGTTGAGGCTGGATGGATATATTCCATAAACTCACAAATCATGTATAATTGATCCGGAAGAGCACTCTCTCCTTTCTGAACTAGCAGATCCCATACCATTTTAGAGGGAGATTTCAGTTGTGTACTGAACAGCTAGATTGTTCATTTCCAACTCCTAGAACACTTCACACTCATCAACAACAATTCAACAATATGTCTCAGAGGGTGGGTTGATCGATATCCAGAGAAAAAATAATGCAAACAGCAGAGACTACTTATTTTTTACCCCATCACAAAACACACCTGTGTATAGGCTACCTTCCACACACAAGGTCCTAAAATCCAACATCCAGAGTATCATTATCTCTGATCATGGCCCAGTCACACTGAAATTATTAATTTCTTTGCTCTCTTCCCAGATGGTGCTTTAATTCCTCACTCCTCAAAGATCCGGTATTTTGAATAAAAATGGCATCAAGAGACCAACAATATATCAGCTTTATCCACATGTACATTATTGAAAATGGCAAAAGTGGTCCTGAGAGGTTAAATAATCTCCTACGCTCCTTAAAATCATATTTGAACTAAATTTTGAATAAAAACTGTGAATACAGTCTTCTTAGGCACTGGCAGCCACATATTGAATTTGGCAATAAAACTGGCAAACTGCTGTCTAATCAATTAAAAAATAATCTGAAAAATCTTTCATCATTTCTGGATCTGGAAAGATCACATAAGGCCACACTGCAATAAATGAAAGTTTTAGACAATAATATTCAAAATTAGACGGTCCTGAACATAATGCCTCATCCACAGAAATTAATGTTTTTTATGAGGAGTGTCTCCCTTCCAAAAAGTACCCATAAAAACTGGAAACAAAGTTCAGAGGAACTAAAAAAAAAAAAAAAAAAAGCTTTAGACCTCATGCCAAATAATAAATCCCCAGGCTTAAATGGATCCCCTGTGGAATTTTACAAACAATTCTGGCCACTTTATTCTCCATTATTCATTAACATGGGAGAAAAAAGAATGTCTTCAAAAATATTAAAATTCCTCACCACAGGAGCACCGCCCTAATTACAGTAACTCTGAAACCAAACAAGCATTCTATAAATCGCCATCCATCTATTCTCTTCGGCTTATCCTTCTCAGGGTCACAGGGGGCTGGAGCCTATCCCAGCTGCCATAGGGCAAGAGGCAGGGTACACACTGTGCACGTCACCAGCCTGAGACAGACAACCATTCACACTCACAGCTATGGGCAATTTATAATTGCCTATTAACCTAAACCCACATCTTTGGACTGTGGGAGGAAACCCACACAAACACAGGGAGAACATGCAAACTCCACACAGAAAGGCCCAGGTGGATTCCAACCCAAACCTTCTCGCTTTGAGGCAACAGTACTAACTACTACACCACCATGCTGCCCATCAACACCCGATTTCATTTTTGAATACAGAAGATCATTAGCAAAACTGTGCTTACTTCACCCCCCCCCCCAAAAAAAACAAAAAAACAAAACAAAAACAAAAACAAAAAAACAAAAAACAATTAACAAACAAAAAAATCCTCTGACAGATACACAAGCTGTTTTCACATTATACCCCACAATAAATATTCCCACAAATAAATGGACATCCGACCATTAATCAACTTAAGTCAACCTCAGCATCCAGCAATGAATCAATGAATCAATGGCTCAGCTTGCTAACAGAGCAAATTTAGAGACACTGACTTCAGTTTTAAAGTACAAAGTCACCCAATTAAAAAAAAGAGCTGATTCCTCTTATCATATCCACCATGTACTGAGAACCAAATTATGGTAAAATAATAGAAACCATATTAATAATAGTTAGATCAATTATAGAAACTGCTCCACCATGATTAGTATGTACAACATAACTTAACATAAAAACATATCTGTTACATTTCAGTGAGCACACATTGTAGTTCAATTTTATTCTTTCCCACTTAGCATCTTACGCACACGAACAACCGGATGTTGATTAATCTCCAGCTGAAAACAGGGCGCTGTTCCAGGTGACGCAGACATAACTTAATATGAGACTGTCTCAGTGAGTTATTTGAAAATAATAAACGCCTTACTGTGCTCGTGGTTGAGCATAACAAACAAGGTAGGAAAAGTTGGGTAACACTTTGTAATAACAACACTATTAAGCATTAGTAAGGTATTATTTAATATGTAAATCATGATTTATAAGCATGTCATTACAATCATGGATATAAATGTTTATAAATGGTGACCCCTTGTGTAAAGGGAGCCTAAAGTAGCTTTTATCAGTTTAATATGGACACTTTGTTTTGTTTACAGTTGTTTGTGAAGCTCTGTGAAATGTTCACTATTGTGTGATTTATGTTTCAATATATTTAAGATAAAATACCCTGTGGCCCCAGCTGCTCTGTGTGTCTCTTTAAACTCCTTGCACAAACTCAGACTCTGGTCCTTCTTAGATTTCAGTAAGTATTTCCACAAACCAACATTGAGTTGTGTAATACATATTTGTATGAGCTGTATAACTTTGTGCTTTGTCTGTTTCCCTTTTATGCTGTGAAGATAGCTGAGACTTGGTTAAGTCACGAGGTCCTGCTGACCTTTTGGTTTACTTTATAAACGCTTTGTAGGGCATAGATGGTCCCCACTTTAGATGAGGTCACATAAAACACTTAATTCACAAATAATAACTACCTGAATTAACCATGAATTACAATATTAAATAAGAAGTTATAAGCTATAAATAAGAAGCTATAAACCTCCATTAACTCACAAACAACTAGCTCATTTTCATAATCTGTACACTGATTTTGGTCTTGTAATGGAGGACCTGTTGAGAGTGACACAAACATCGACTGTTGCTGAGTTTATCCTTCGAGATTTTCTTTTATTCAACCAACAAAAATAGTCCAAATACACACAGTGGCGAGGACTGTCGCAGGAATACGTGACAGTCAGCTTGAAACTTTTTGTCTACAGATTTTAACCTCAGGAACTGATGAGCCACTGATGTTTTCAAACCCCGCACTGAAAACAGCCTTGAAAGAAAACTGCTTCTACGCTTCTGTGCATTTATGTCTCATACTACAAGAAAGGTACAATCTCTTTTTAATGTTAAATGTTTCTAGTTTAAGAAATGTGCTCAATATAGCACTGTTTTGTAGAGAATCATTTATCTATTTTTCTTGAGCATATCCACAGACGTGCAGAGTACACAAACAGACAGTACAAGGTAGCAACTAGCCGTAAAATTAATGTAAATGTTCCATGTTATCTACTAGGCCAGAGCACAGCACCTTCTTCCTGTATTTAATTTTATTGCTCCCACCCACACCTAACCGAACAATAGTAAGACTAAAAGTTCTCATGTGGTTTGTAGTGACGCATTTTGGTTCACTTGGAGTTCACTTTTTTCTGTGTGAACAGAAACCAAACCACAGGAAAAAGCTACAACTTTCCAAACTAATCAACCGATTTGGACAAGAGTACATGAACTATAGGTGGGTAAGGCTTAGCCCAGCCACCTTTTGGTCACTACCCACAGCTCTTGACCATGGGTAATGGCAGGAACATAGTTTGAGTGGTCAGTGAAAAAATGTTCCCTTCCACCTCAGCTCTCTCTACCAAAATGGTGCAGTACAACAACTGCATTACGGCTGATGCTGCACTGAGCCAATTGTCACTCTAATGCTCCATTTCATTTGTGAACAAGAGATAATAAACTCCTTTGCTTAGTGCAGCAACTTTACACCAACAATTCCCAGTTTTCTTACAGAGATTCGTGGCCTCAGGCTCGGCCACAGTGCATGATGAAGATCACATTGTGTGAACCACATTGTTTGCAAAAAAGGAGCAATGCAATTCCGAAGTTCCCAAACCAAATCAAACTCTCTCCTCACCTCAGCTGCACCTTGAGATCCTGTCCATTATTACCAAATCCATTCATTCATCACCCATTTTCTTCTGCTTATCCTTATCATCAATCAGACCAGGGGCAATCTTGGTGAGCACATACTAAAACACATGCTTGACGCTGTGGCAAGGACACACATACAAGTCTGTTTAGACAAGGACTGGATGGTTAATAACTACGACCTTGGTAAACTAACTTGGTAAACAGAGCTGTCTGAGAGACATTTTTACAGAAATTTTCCAAGGCCACAAAACACATGTAGACTGGACTGTCATACTCTCATGGTACTTGCAGGAACCCTGCAGGTCTGAATAAAAGAAGAAAAATATGTTTCCACAACCGCACACGGATGTTACTGTGTATAATTTCATTACCATCAGTTTGCTGGACTGATAACAAAGAGCCACGTGTACGAAGAGGAACGCTTCAACAAGCTGCCTGCTTGAACAAACCTCTGTGGCAGCATCAGGTATCAAAGAGCTTTGTGTTATCACGGAGAAACACACCCTGTGACCTTGCCTTTCTTCTTGCAGTGCTGCCATCAGCAGCCAATTAGAGAACATCTTAACAGAGACATCAAAAGGATGGGGAGAAAGAGAGGACATCAGTGGACTACATATGGAGGCAGCAGGTGTCCACACAATATGACTCCAAAGCGCACAGGGCTGTACAACGCCTTATTAATTAATGACGACAATATACACAGCAGGACTTCAAACAGTTTCACTCACACAAATTGAAAACACTAAGGTTAAAAAGGACAGCAGCACACTAGGTTTTATTCGGAGGTTAATTTTTTTAATGCTGCTGCCCATTTTTCAATGAAACAGAAACCACCTTACAGCACTGACAGACTTCATTTTTATTGAAAACTTAAAACTGTAGCTTTAAGGTGTTGACTCTGCTAGTTATATAAGTAAGGTAGCAAGGCCACTGAGGCAAAACCAAAGGAAGGTTTCAAGGCTTTCAACAATTTTTATATCATACATACAGTAGATTATTAAAAACTTGTAAAAAGTTTGGTAGTGCGATGGGCTCAAACAGAAGAACGATTGTGTTTTCACTGTAGCCATGACAAACTGAGAGATAACAAGCTAAGAACCAATGAGCCATTGTCTAACAGCGTTTTGTCTTGCCTTGTGTAGCCCTAAATATGTATGAAGCAACATGGAATTCTCTAAGTGGCTTTCAGACCAGTTTAATCCTCTTGGAGAGTTTAGCCCAATGAGGGGTGAACAGGGGCCATTTTAGAGTGGAGTTAAATTGACAGAGAAGCATCCATTCATTTCCTTTGTAATTAAAAGAAAATCACGAGGCCAAGAGAAGGACTGCCAAACAGAAGCGATGGACTGAAAGCAGAGAAACACACTAAATGGCTTATTATTTAATGGATGTAACAGTTTAGACAGATCAGACGCATGAGCGGTTAAGCTCTAGGACCAGTTGGCAGAAGTTCACCATGATCAGAAACTTATACACTTCCAGGCCCTGCAGCTGGGAATTGGTGCTGGAGTTGTTTTTTTAAAAAAATGAGAGAAGTCTTTGTTAATTGTTTGCAAGAAGATGCTCAGATAATATGATAAGTTGTCTTTATTACATTATTATCTTTATTGTCTTAAAAAGAATAGTAGCCTATACATATATCTAGCTAAAAATGGCAAAGACAGTGCTATGCAAAATTAGATAAAATATGATAACATTTAGATTCAATTAAAATGATGTTAGTTTGTCAATGACAATTTCATTTCTATAGCATTTCTATTTAAAAGCAACAAGGTTGACCAAGGTGCTTCACAAGTTAGTTAAAAAAAAAAAGAAAAAAGATAAAAGCTTACATCAACAAAATAAATACAATAAAATAAAAACAAACTAAAACAAATAGACAACACAACATAAAAAACAAAACAAAACCTGATGGCACTTAAACTGGACTTGAATTAAAAACTTAATTAAATATCAAGTATCAGGATATCCAGAGTCTGTGAAAGCCCAATCCCCTCTATGCATAAATCGAGACCTCAGCTGTACTAAGAGCCAGGGGCGGGGCTTCTGTGGGGGCTGGGAGTACGGCACGCCCCCGGCCCGGGCCTAGAGGGGGCCCGGATGGGAGAGAGGATAAGATTTCAGGTGGCCAAGTGTCTATCACGTCCGAGGAGAGCTGGAGAAGGCGGGCCCTCTCCTGATTGTATCCAGATGAGCATGTGTACGGCCAAAGGCATAGCCTACTTTACATCTCCCATCATTCATGTATTACACGGGGGTTTTAAAGGTTGTCACAGTCAGGACTGAGTCATGGTTGCTAAAAACTTTACAAGGCTGACTGACTTTAGTGATGTAGTAGGTTTAAAATATTAAATAAAATGTTGTGCTGCATGAATGGCTTTATTTTCACTGTTACAATTAACTTTATGACACGCAGATTTTCAAGCGGATCGCCCATATTTTCTCCAAGTGTATTTTGGGTAAAACGTCTACATTCAGTGAGGTATGCACCGCCCTCCTTTTATGTTTTACTCTTCCCGTCACCGTTGCAACCTCTGAACTCTAATTCTCCAAGTTAAAACTCATTAAAAAACAATTGAGGAGCACAATGGGACGGGAGAGACTGAGTGGACTTGCCATGTTGTGCATAGAGAATGAGAGAGAAAAGAAAATGGACATACAGCATCGTGGACGAGTTCGCGAAGCGCAAGGCTCGTCGTATGCCCTTTAAATAGTAGTGAGTAGGATAAAGTACTTCATATTGAAGTTTTGTTTGTGAACATGTGGGCCGCGCTGCCAGTTTTACCAAACTTAAAAGCTACTGACACAGGCTCTGAGTTGAAATAGATAAAGTGGGTGTCAAAAGATCCGATCGCTATCCGTGGTGCTGAACTGCTTTGAATTTGTGTTGTTTTATCATTAGTTACCATGTAGCGTAATGTTTTTATTGTTCTCTCGCTGTGTTATAGTTCGTGTCTGTTTGATGGACTTCAAAATGACATAGTTGTTTTCCGTGGTGCCGAAGCTTGTAAGCCGCGCTGTTGCGGGCATGTGTATGCTGTAAATGATGCTACGATGAGCTTTATTATATGGGTATACAGTAAAGGGCCTGGTCATTTGCCCCGCCCCCGGCCCGGCTCTGATTTGTTCCGCTAGTACTAAGAGCGTCTGGTCAGATGATCTTAATGCTCGTTTGGGTTATATAAGTTGAGGAACTTGGTTAAATAGCTGTGTGCCATACCATGTAAAACTTCAAAAGTAAGTAAAATAAAATTAAAATCAACATGAAAGCAGACAGGGAGCCAGTGTAAACCTGCTAAAACTGGAGTGATCTAATCATGCCTTCTAATACCTGTTAAAAGACATGCAGCAGCATTTTGGACTAAGTGCAACTGATGGAGAGATGACTGTTCAAGGCCCAAATACAGAGATGATGAGGTATCTTTCTTTTGGAGGAAGATAGAAAATTTGGTGTTAACTAGTCTCTGACATCATGTTAAATGGTTAAACAGAGGCTGCAGTGAGACAGAGGCATCTAATTTAATAGGCAAATAAATTTGTATGTCTTCAGCGTAACAATGGAAGGGAATATTGCACTTCTGAAAATCGCTCCAGGGCAGTATATATAATGAAAACAGAGTAGGACCCAAAACGGGCCCTTGAGGTATACCAAAGCAAATAGGGTTTGAAGAAGAGGAGTATTGGCTACAGAAAATGGTAAATGGACTAGCTCTTATATAGCACTTTTCACTCTAGCTGAGCACTTAAATTGCTTTATACAACATGTTTCCATTTACCCATTCACACACGCACAGTTTTCAACTTACAGGTGTTTTCTAACTAAAAATTCACACACTGACAGTTGCATCATAGAGCAACTTGGGGTTCAGTATTTTGCCCAAGGATACCTTGGTATGCAGCCAAGAATCAAACCACCAACCTTCTGATTAGTAGATAACCTGCTCTACCTCCTGAGCCACAGCCACCCCAAACGACCTCTCTGACAAATATGATTTATACCATGACAAAACTGTGCCTTTAAGACCAGCAACATGTTCGAGTCTTGACAAAAGAATATTGTGATAGATTGTGTCAAAGGCAGCAGTTAAATCTAAAAGAACCGAAACAGCAGAACAACCTGAGTCAACAGTTAAAAGAAGATCATTAAAAACTCTTAGAAGTGCTGTCTCATGTCTCCGTGCTGTCTCAGTGCTGTGATGGGATTTAAAACCAGACTGGAGCTGAATAAAAATAAAACAACCTCTTCCAAAATTTGGGAGGGGGAGAAAAGACAGCGCACAAAAAATCAGTCATCAACTGCTGCATGTGCAACAAAGCACAAATGAACAGTTCCTGAAATCTGTTCCTCTCAGCTCCCTGCGGCTCTTCACCAGCTCTTTTTGCATGAAGTGTTCAAATCTGGCAACGATCAGTCTGGATCTGCATCCGTTGCGTCGCTTCCCTCTCAGATGGTGAACACGATGGAAGCTGCTGATTTTCATAGTGTCCTCAAGGAGTTTCAGGTGAGTCTGTAAAAACTCTCTCACTGTAGTTTCCGGGTCTTATTCTGCCTTCTCCAGTATTCCTGAAAACACAAGGTTTTCCCTCATGCTGCGGGCCTGGCGCTAGATAACAGTTTCTTTAACTTTTTTATTTTCTTGTGACAGCCGGGTGGGACTTCACCTACTCTCTGATCATCGCAACGAGTGTTTCCACCTGCTGCTGGCTGAACTGCACCGACTCCCGCAGAGCCTCAGACTCTTTGTGGAGGATTTCCAGCAGGGCCAGGTAGCATCAAAGCTGGACAGTTTCTTATTTATGGTCTCCAAGAGGCCACTTGACATGTGGAGAGTCTTCAGGGTGGGTCCTCCTTTGCGGGTGGAATCCTTTGGGGTATCTTGAAGGGAATTAGAAGGTCTTAAATGATCGAGGAGGGCAGAGGAAAAGTGAACAGCAGTCGAGGGATTCATCGTACACAAAAACAGCACAGGTCTCTGACTGTTCAGCCCCTGGTTACACACCACAATATTAAACATAGAAGGGACACATGGCAGACTATTGCCTCTCCAGCATTAGACGGTTCCACTGTATGTGGGGTGGAGGGTGTACACTGTACAGGGTACACCCTGCACAGGTTGCCAGTCTGACGCAGACCCCGGCCAAGGTAGAATCAAACCCAGGACCTTCTTGCTGTGAGGCAGCAGTGCTAACCATCACGCCACCGTGCTGCCGGGATGTTAAAATTACTAACAATTAAAACACAGTCATATCTTCACATAAGACTACTCAGTAAGTCAGCAAAATCATGGTAAAATCTGTAACGCATTTTGGTGGATGATACAGTGCAGAGCACTCAGGGAGGGGAGTTCAGTTGCACTGAGTGCACTGTACAACATACAGGACTCAGATTTTGTGTTAGATGTGTTCAACAAAAACTTATAGATGCTCCTTCTGTGAGTCTTTACAGATGAAGAAAACTGATTAAACACAGATAAAGACCCCACAGACTTAGGAAAGGATTATCTTTGTCAAGATTAATTGCCCATTTTATTCTAAAGACGCCTCCGCTTCTTCTTGCAAAATAATCTTTCTTTCTTGAAAACAGTTTCTCTGAACAATCTTGTCCATAACCAAGAGTTTCTGCATAAAATGTGGTGACTTCTCCCTCAGATTTGGAGCTCAGCCACTTTTCCCACACCTGGTTTCTAACAGGAGTTATGTGTGGGAATAAATTCAGAGCCTGGTGTCATTTCCCTGTTTTCTTTTGTATCCTCTCTCACTTTCTTCACCTCCTGTGATTGATCTGTGCTTCGTCACGCCTTCACAGAGGGGGATGGAGAAGATTCAGCTGAGATGTCACAACAGGTTCACTGGAGAGGCAACAGGAAGGCAACCTTCACAAGGGGAATGCTTTTGCAGGTGGTGGCCACAGACCATTGCTCTCGCTTCATCCCTCTGGACTGATTTTTCACTAGCTTTACTTTTTGTTAGTGTCCCTGTCACTGCTGGTACCTGCAGCCCACCTGTCGCAAGTAGGTTTGCTCCCAGCACAGTGTGGAGAGTGCATAGACACGAGGAGATGGGTTGTCATGACATGAGGAAAGCTGAAAAGGGCTGTAGAAGATCATCAACCTGCAACAGGACCAGTCTGGTCCTTTGTGAAAGGAGGAACGGGAGGAGCACTGCCAGAACCCTACATAATGTTACTCATGCATTTTTCTGACCAAACTCTCAGAAACAGACTAAGCAGGGCATGAGGTCCCAAATCCCACCTGTGCTCACAGCATAGCACTGTGCAGCTCACCTGGATTCTCCTGAGAACAGCAGAACTGCCAGGTCCACCACCCACACCCCATTCTGTCCACCACCCACACCCCTGTGAGTGTCAGAGTCAGAGGGCGATCAGAAGTCTGGTCACAGACTTCATAGGTTTCTCTATGGAAACTTGCATCTGCCAGTAACACTGCAGCTGGTGTATCAAGGGACAGATGTTTTTGTTCTGTTTATGGAAAACGGGGAGACACGAGTGGCTGACAAAATTATATTATATGACATTATTTATATGAAATCCAAGGATGAGATTGGATGAACATACAAAAGCAATCTACCTGCCACTGAAGATGAACAGGGTACATCTTCAGCATTTTTAGAATGTTTCCAGTAGGGCGGCGCTATGGTGCAGTGGTTAGCATTGTCTCCTCACAGCAAGAAGGTCCTGGGTATGAAGCCACTGGGTTCTCTCGGGAACAGTATGTCCCCACAGTCCACAGATGCGCATGTTATGTTGATACCTGAGTTGGCCACGGGAGCGAATGTGAGTGTGAATGCCTGCCTCTCTGTGTTAGACTGCCGACCTTTTGCCCTGTGACATCTGGGATAGGCTCCACCCCCTTTGCTACCCTAAATCTGACAAGCTGTTAATAAAATGAATTCCAGTACTTGCAGACATTTTGTTCCACAGACAATCTTTTCCCCTTCTGATGATGATTGACCATTAAGATAATCATTTCAGGAAATAAAATGGTTCACACTATTTTCTGATAATATTCTGGCGAGGTTTGTATTGAGCGTGTTGTGGACTGAGACGAGCTGAAAGAAATTACTATGAAATCTTCACGGCTTGTTTTGTCAGACTTGACAAAGACGCTTGAGAGCCAATGACGACTGAGTAGCACTAACCATAACCTGTTCATTTGCTTTGGATTAGTCCTTTAATTTAATGAGCGAGGTACAGCTGTGGTTCTTGAACAGGATGAAAGCACACAGAATAATTCACGCAGCCACACACAGATTTAACCAAGAGCACTCTCGGTATGCAAACAAGCTCTACGAGGAGGCAGAGACATAAATGCATCCTAACAGCGATGGGCCTCGGGCACAGCTTTTCTCCGTGCTGTCTGGAGCTAATCCACCTCGTTTCTCCTTCTACCCTACCCTTTTCACCTCTCTCTAATTTACTCCGCTCTCTCTTTTCTCTCCTCCTGGTAACTCCATATTTTAATATTTTACTTAAATCATTTTCATTTTAATCTGATTCTTTTCCGGCACTCTTGCTTGGATAGAAAGCTCAGTGCTCTTGAGAGCTGTGGTTCATCTGATCATTCTTGTCAGTGATGAAACATTTATAAAATGTCAACAGAAGTGTGCAGTATGGTTCAGTCACACTGTGCAGCGGCAGAATGAAAATACGAGCTATCATCGCCTTGAGTTCACTGAAGAGGAAACACGCTGACTGTTAAAGTTCGCTTATGATTTGAAGAGCTCACAGATGATTTGTCATGCATTTGCTGTTTTTTTAAATCTTTTAATCAACAGCCACACTAAAGACGGCAAAGCCAATGATTGATATATATTTTCAAATCATGTTCTCGTTGTCTCAGTTTGTAGATATTTTAAAAAACAAGGCAACAATGTGTTAATATGTTTGCTGACGTCAACCACAGGATGGCACTCACTGTCATAGATGGATATCATTTACATGGTTGGTCCAGCATGGGATCATTCAAATTCTGCAGCTTGAAACTCACCAGTCAGTAGTTAACCTCAAACCTGGTTTAATATTTAAAAAAAAGAAAAAAAAAAAAGAGAACAGGATGTGACATCATCCGTTTATTTGTGGGGTCCCATCACGATACTTCCTCCTGAGCTTTTTTGCCATCGTCATCTTGTTTGGAAATCGGGCATAATGAGCGAGGGGTGGATCTGACTGAGAAACAGAGGATCACTGCACCCTCATACATCAGTCACAGCCTGCCTTATTGTCCTTTTTCAGCCTAATGAGGCCATAATTTACAGAACGAGCATCATGCTGCATTCAGTAAGGCTTGAAACTAAGAACTGAGACTCTAAAGTCATCAGGGAAGAGTTTACTGAGACCACAGACTAAAGGAGACTGAAGGAGCTGAGGGCTGTTGTCTCATAGACTTCAATATAGCAAGATTATTTTTTTTTTGCCTCCTGCTGGTCAATAGAAAGAATGCAGGTGCGAGATAAAAGCAGCCTGTTTGGGAAATCTCCATCTCCAAATCTGATTATATTACATGATAATGCTGTTAGATGATCGGAAGAGAAAATTTTATGCCTCATTTTCAGATTAACCCCTTCAGTGCTGAGTGGGCGCACAGATTTCTTTACTGCCACGTAATCAATACTGGATGGGTATTAGAAAGCATCAAAAACAATTATGGGTGCCCTCAGCAGATTAAAAAAAAGGGTCCTCAAAGTAGGGTCAGGGGGTGTGGTCACTGAGCTTCAGGCCACTCCCACAAAATCTGTTTACACTCTTAAATTATTGATACATCAATATGTCCTGTTCTAGTTTCTATCAAAAATGTATGGAAATTCCATAATAAATGGTTCAAATGAACCCTTTTCTACACAATATTTGCACTGTTCATAGATGCTTGTGTGTAGTGCGTAATGTACAAAATGGGTACATGGCAGCAATGCAGATCAACACAGGTTTTCATGTACTGTAGACACAGAAATGTTTGTGCCATTTTTGGACTGTTCAGATTGTGACCTTTTTATTCAGCAGAAATGCATGACGTTCAAACCTTCACACCTTTATTTCTGCATTTTTGTGCAAGGTCGATAAAACTGTGAAAACGTTAGGCTCACAGCATGTGTGTTTCGGATACATTTTCAGAAAAAAACAGCAGATGCTGTGACATTTTATGCAAGTGAGGCTATTTGCTCCATATTTGGGTAAATGTATCCTGTTAGGTTGACACTTCTTAGCTTGACCAAGAAAACCTGTGTTGATGTGCACTGCTGCTGTGTACCCATGTACATCAACAGAGTAAATATCTGTAGAAAAGCGTTCATTTGAATCATTTCTTATGGAATAATATATGTTTTTTTTGATAGAAACTAAAATAGGACATATTGATGCATCTTTACATAGACTTGAGAGTGTAAACCGATTTTGGTGGGCGTGGCCTGAAGTTCAGTGACCACACCCTCTGACCCTACTTTGAGGACCCTTTTTTTTAACCTCCCAAAGGTACCCATAATTGTTTTTGATGCTTTGTAATACCCGTCCTGTATTGATTATGTGGCAGTAAAGAACTCTGTGCGCCCACTCAGCACTGAAGGGGTTAATCCGAAAATGAGGCATAAAATTTCTCTTCCAATCATCTAACAGCATTATCATGTAATATGATCAGATTTGGAGATGGAGATTTTCCAGGCTGTGCTGATTTCACGCTGTTCTTATCTCAAGCTACTCTTAATCACTTTTGCATTTGTTTCACATGAGAGACCTGGAAGCTACATCCATTTATTATAAGCTGCGCATGCTTCAAACATCACTCGAAAATGAATCAATCTGGAAACTTGTTGGTCAAACAAAAGAAAGGCAATAAAAAGCTGCATGTATAGCTAATGAGTTTGGAGCTTGCTTTTTGACAAATTCAAATCCTTCCTTTGCACAAACTTTGCTGAAATGTGACTGGTCAGAATTCGGTCTACAAGCAGAAACCTGAAAAATCGTTTTCCTCACCCACAGATGCTACACTGTCATGTGTAAGCATCTCTTTGTGGAGAATAACTTCAGATGAACAGTCTTCATGCTGGATGTTCCACATCCAGAAAACCTCTTTTGCTGGTGTTGTTAACACTCCCTCCCTTTGTATGTGAGCTTAAATGGATATTCACAGGGCTTTGTACATCTCTGTAATGGAGCTCAGTTTTAACAGCGATATTTATAAAATTCAGTCTCTGACCTACAGCTCAAACCACTTCCAGATGGACCCCCTAAGTTTGTATTTCAATACTTAAATTAATAGTTATAAAAAATGTCCCCATGTTCTTGAAATAATGACTACTATTGAAGTAAGAAAACTTTGATCAGAGGCACGCCTGTGAATAAAATGACTCATTTATGAGGCTGAAATAGATTTGGGACAATAATGGCGATTTGCAGCGCAGAGAAATAAGCTGCGTTGAGGTCTGAATAAACAGTCCGTGTTGATTTTGTTTTTAATAATGGAATTTGCTGACAAGAAAAAAAAACAAAACATATAATGCCCTCTAACTTATCGGACTTATTATTATTTACGTGACTCGGTCAGCATTTTTGGTGGTACACAACTCCCTGGTCTTGTCTTTACTGCAAATAAGCCATTGAGCTGTACAGCCCGTTCCTCTTTGTCACAGAGAGAGCATGAAAGAACATCACAGACTGTGTCATACCTATTTCTGCTGCTGCTCTCAGCACTGTGACTTAGTTTGGATATTCTGCAGCGCTCCGTGGAAAGACAGCGTGGGGGGCTGTTTAGAGTTTGGTGAGCTCAGAGAGGACGGATGCATGTTAAAAACAAATGTAGACAAACATAATAATGAGAATGTGTCCAGATACTGTAGTAGACACATTTGGGCCTAATCTGGACTCACGCCTCAGATGTGGAGCAGGGAAATGCGTGGTAGGTCTCGAGATCAGCAACATTTGTTGTGGCGGGTGTAGTGAAGCCCCAGCACACAGACGGACCGTGGAAGCGGGGCCTGTGGCGGAGTCGAGACAGCCACACTCACCCTGAACATCATCGTTCAAGGCCAAATGTGGCCTAATGACCTGATGTGACCACTGCTGGCAGCTTTAGATGGACTTGAACTGTGGACGTCTTTTTTAATGGCTCCAATTCCAGTTTCAGAAATTCAGTTTAGTTTTCATACTGGCCAGGTGAGGTCATCCAGGTGAAACACAGGTAAAGGCCTATATTTTTCCAGGACGCTTCATCACCTCTGAAATAACAAAATGTGGTTGAATGTCTTTCAAGACCTCAGTCAATCCAATGAGTTCATCTTTCTTTCTTTTTTTTAAACTGCTATCAAGTTCCTTTGAACCTGTTTCACTTTTTAAATTTAGCATCTCCTTTTGAGCCGGGGTCCGTGGGGGAATTTTTTTTTTATGTTGCCTCAATTACAGAAACTGCTTTTCAAAATGAGTTTGAGTCACTTTATTTCCTCTCTCTCAACAGCAGAGGGAGGTCAGCAGCTTGTGTGGCCCCATGAACTATTTTTCACAATTTATGGGCCTCTATCGGTGGGTGTTTTACAGATATATTGGAAAAGAAAGAAGAGGTGAGTGTGTTTTTTTACCCCCCCCCCCCCCCCCAGCATACACACACACACACACGCATACACTCCCGTCTCCATGTCGATATCTTTATCAGCGTTTCTCCCCAGGACGGCCGTCTGTTCCGCCTGACAGCTGCCTCTGATTAGGTGTTGATGAAAAACACAGTTTCCCAGAGCGCACTGCAGCTCGGCTGTCTATCCATGCGGTTGGCCAGCCGGTGTGCGGCCAGCGTGACATTTGGAGTCTGCAGCTTTGATGCGCCTGAGCTGCTGCGTCATGCTCAGCGGAGCCACGCAACGCCGGCCATATTGATACCCACGCAGAAGGGCAGAAATCAATCCTCCCCATCTTTTGGTGTGTGTGTGTGTGAGGGTTTGCGAGGGTTTTTGTGCGTTTGAGAGCAGCTTCTGTACTGATCCTTCTTTATCTTCACTTCCTCTTTTCTGTCTTCTGCCAGCAGCAGGGCTTAAGAAGAACTGCGCTCCCCCATTTTCCAACTCATTACTGGGAATTTGATAAATATAAACACAGTCAAACTTTCGCTGAAGTACATGCTGTGGTGCTAAATGCCGAATAAACGCTCGAGGTCAAGACAGCTTTCAATAAGTCAGATGCTATTTGGATATGTTGCAGCTGTGTACTTGTCCTACTTTGTGAATAAATCCTAATGATTTTTGGTGACCTCTGACCTTTTTTAAGCATCACCCTCGGCAGGAGTGTCAATCTCCCACAAAATTATTCTCAGAGATTAATAACCCGATGACCCTGCTCCTTGCACAGCAGCTGATAAAAGTACCAAAACTGGGACAGGAACTCTGTTATGATTATTCTTTTGATGAAGTTTAGTTCTTTTAAAACACAAGATGCTGTTTATTTTAAAGATGCCTCTCAAATATTTTTAAGATAAAGTAAGCTAAACTTGCTCGTTTTGAATCATCAAGGTTGACTTTTGTCATATATGAACATATTTATTTTTAAATAATTTTCTATAAGAGGAAGCACAGTCCTGGGAAAAAAAGAACACCCTCTTTCACTTTGAAGTTTTATGTACTAAGACATAAAAAAATCATCTCATCTTTAGCAGATCTTAAATGTATTTGAATACAATCTGATGAAATTGACCTGTGTCATTATTTATTTGACAAAAATGAAGCCAAAATACAGAAACAGAGTGTGAAAAACTAAACACTGCTCTCATAGGAATTAAGAGAGGAAGTAGCAGCCAGGTGCTGCTAATCAAATGCACCTGATTATCTGATCATCAGCGAGTGTGAGCACCTCTATCAAAGCAGACGTTTTGGCTGGTCTGGAGCATTCAGGTGTGTGTTAACACGATGCCAGGGAGGAAAGACATCAGCACTGATCTTAGAGAAGCACCCATCAGTCTGGGAAAGGTTTAATGGTCATTTCCAAAAAAAAAAAGTCCACGATTCTCCGGTGAGAAAGATTATTGATAGGTGGAAAACAATCAAGACAGCTGCCAATCTTCCCACCAGATTCACCCCGAAATTGCAAAAACCCCAAGAGCTCCATCTCAGACTCAGTGAGCATGTCAAATATGATCATCTATCACGATGGTAGAATTAGAAAAAGGCTGAACAAGTGTGACTTGTTTGGAAGGTTTTAGACAGCATCTGAACAAACCACAAGACTTCTGGAACAATGACCTTTGGACAGACGAGACCAAAGTGGAGACCTTTGATCATCATGAACAGCAGCACGTTTGGAGAAAATCAAACACAGCATATGAGCACAAACACCTCAGACCAACTTAGACCAAACTGGGTCAACGATGGCAAGCACAGCAGCAAATCTCCAACAGAACGGCTGAAAAAAGAAAAGAATGAAGGTGCTGCAGCGACCCAACCTGACTGAATGCCCACAAACCTGAATGAACTGAAGCAACGCTGCAATAAGATGCAGTTTCATACATTTGCATCTTGTTCAGTGTGAAAAGTGTTATATAAAAACCAACCCATAGGCTAACCCTAATATAGGCGTAAACTAATAACTAACGCAAATTATTATAGAAGTAAGCTGCTGAGGCAATCTGAGCACACTAGTGACATCACTGCTGAGAAACTCAGCGTGGGGGTCAGTGCGGGCTGACTAACCTTAACGGGTTGTGTAGTTAAATTAGTTACACAAGCAGTTTGAAATAGCCTTTCTTAAACTGGAACGAGAGGGACACTTCTGCTGCACCTCTGGAATTACTTGGATAAAAATCCCCAGCTGCTCAGACATTTTGTGTATATCAGATCCTGCTAAAATACCTCACTGAGAACTTATTTTCTCAAAGTGTAACTAAAAATTGCGACACTGAAGGAGGTCACAGCGTAATGTTGGAATCACATCATCGCAGTTGCAGCACAACATCTGAAAATTCCCCACTACTGTTGCTGTTGATTTAAAGGTCTGCCGCTGATGTTAGTGCTTATCTTTATGTATTTGCACCCACTGATCAGGAGCGTCGACGCGTCTCTCCGATGTGCTGCATGAACGCAGCCGAACGGTGCGTCAGTGAAAGACGGCAGGCCTCATGTGGTTTTTTCATAGTTGGCGCGTCGCTTGGAAAAAAAATCCACTGTAATTTAAAAAATACTGTTGTGTTATGAAACACTGCAATGTGGCGCTCAAGTACTTATTTTCAGTTTGGATGTAATTTAGTATCACATGCATGGATACCTTTTTTATCATCACAGCTGTGGAAGACACCCCACTTTGGGAGGATTCTGGTTCCAGCTAACCCAGGATCCGATGCTGTGGAGGGAATCTAACCAGCGTGGTTTGGGTCCACATGTCCCCTCAGAGCGAAGGCTCACTTCAGATCAACACAAAGTTGTTCTATTATGAGACAGCTCTGTGATGTCTGCATGGCACTAATGCTGTGGCCTTCACGGTCATGCAAATGGACCAATACGGCAGAAAGCAAAACAATGGAAGATCAAATGAGGTGATATCTTTTTGAAGAATTCTGTTCATCACACCCAAAAAGCTGGATGTGGAGATTTTATTTAATTTTTTTAGACCCGATGTCTCTGGGGTCAATACTGAGAACGCAGCCCGATTCAGCCGCCTTATTAAAGTGCGACACAAGTGCTCACACCACACAGACAAACTTCACTTCTGAATATGGCCACCAGTGGGGAAGTTTAGATTGCTGCTGCAGAGCCTTTACAGCAGCCTCAGTATCTGCCTCTCTGCTGAGGCTTCTGGAGTAAATCTCCAACAGTGAATTCATTTAGTTCCTCACATCGTGGCGAGAGCTCCAGGCTGGCCGCTGTAGCTTATGATCAGGAGCAGAATTTCCCTGGAGAAGTTTTGTGGCAGGAACTCTGAACACACGCTCAGCTGCATATTTGCACTGCGAAACTAGGAGGGAGATTATCTCAACACGCCAGGGCTACGCTAACATCTTTGAAAGAAACGGCTCCGATCAGCAGAACTGTTGAGTCGCGAAGGTAGAAATTAAGACTGTTTATTAGAGTGTCTCTAAAACCTGTCTCCTCCTTCGTGATCAGACTCTGCAAATTCCTAACCACGTTCACAGGGGCCAGGAGGTAAGAAGATGCCAAAAAATAATTTAAATAAACTGTTTTGGACCTTTGGACCTCCACAGTTACAGGAGCAAAAAGGATGGAGGACAGCTGAGAGACGGCGGGTGGCTGTGGTTTCCCTGCAGGAGAGCAGGAGGAGAGGATGCTGTCCAATCAGGAGAGGAACAACCTTTAATTATTAACCTTCAATCAGGTCTTCTGCCTAATCACCTCTCCTCTAAAGCCCATTGAAGATTGCTAATAAAAAATGCCTTCCAATGATCAAAATGAAAAAACTGTACTACACTCTACCTTTATTTGGGCTTGTAAAGGAGGCTTTTCCTACTTTGAAAATGTCATAAACTCAAACAACCACTTGTGTTTGTGTTAATGATGCAACATCCTCCCACAGATATATTACAGCCATTTTGTGCTGTGAGGCAGCAAACATCTTACTTATTGCCCTTCAAGAAAAATACTGCACCGGAGACGGTTTTGAGCAGCGATGGATGAAAAAAGTGAGGGAGGAAGGAGGCGAGCCAAGGAGCTTCTTTAATCATCATCACGGCCGACTGACAGTCCCGGACGGTCTGTACAGACTCGGCCAGACAGCCAAACCAGAAAGCCCATCTGCTCCTCGTATCCCTCAACAATGAGCCTCTAATCTGAATAAATGGGCCTCCTGCTCGGCTCGCACTTATAATGGCCTTCCACATCTCACGGAGCGAGGAGGAAGAGATGAAGATGAAGAGGGGGAAAATGGGGACGTAGAGGGGTTAGAAGATTCAGTGAGCGCTCACGTGTTCAAAGCGGGTGTCAAAACTTATCTTCAAACTTTGATTGGGTTATAGTTCGTCTTGTTGACTCTCAACAATCCAGGCTCCGCTTTGTTCGTTTCCCTTTCTTTGAGACTCACCGCCCGGTCCATACACACATCTACAAGCCCTGCCTTTAAGGGCTAGTTAAAGGCTTCGTAAATATTCTGCTGTGCATGTTCACGAGTGAAAGATTTTACACAGACATTTCCATAAAATCCATGAAAAGACGAGACTTTTACATAAACAATGAGTGGCTGAGAGAGAATACGGACTGACAGAAATTAGGGAGGATTAGTGTCAACAGGAAAACAAGAGGATCAATACAGTTGTGTGATTAAGTCCAGAGAAGAGGTTTGTCTTTTTTTTTTTTTTCCGTGTGTGGTGTAGCAAACCAAATCTGCCCTCTGAAAGGACAATTAAGTTTGAATGGAAAACCAATAAAAGCTGGATGGCAGTGAGGAATCTGTGGAAGCGCTGCAGACAGAAAACAATGTATAAGTGACTAAAACATTGTGGTCTGGCAAAGCTCACTGGACATTTGGGTTGAACACGTGCCAAGTGTCAATTCAGTGTAAACACCAATTTTCTCCTAAATCTCCTGCCAAAATCCATTTATTCTAAATAAAAACAGCCGATTATTAGACATCACGTTGCTGAATTTTTTTGTTGCTACTTGAAGGTTTTGAAGTCACATCACAGACAAAAGAAAAAAAAAAAAAGTCCCTGCAGTCCACTTATTGATGTGGCTTCCAGCCACTGGTCTCTTCGGATTCAGAGCCAGAGCTCTGCCGGGTACCGTTCACAGCTGTGTGAGCAGCATCTTGTTGCTGCTTCCAGGGGAACGGCCATAAAGCAGAAAAATATAAATGAACATTTGAGCTTT
>JAVDPK010000928.1:203491-217890 GCA_034780415.1 Cichlasoma orientale | reverse complement strand
AATACAAAGCGCCTTGAGGCGACTGTTTGTTGTGAATTGGCGCTATACAAATAAAGTTGAATTGAATTGAATTAGTTAGAAAAATAGAACTTCTTGCAGACATGTTGAGTAATTGTCTTTTATTCATCCATCCATCCATCCATCTATCCATCTGTCCATCCATCCATCTATCCGTCCATCTATCCATCGCTATTTATTCGGGTTCAGGCTGCATGGGCAGCAGTCTAATCAGAGATGCTCAGACCTCCCGCTCCCCAGTTCCTGCTCCAGCTTATCCGGGGGAACACTGAGACATTCCCAAGCCAGCCAAGAGTTCTTCTTCTCTTCTCTTGGTAGGACCTGTCTGAAACAGTTCACCTGGCAGGCATCCTAGTCAGATGCCCGAACCATCCCACCTGACTCCTTTCGATGTGGAGGAGTAGCGACTCTACTCTGAACCCCTTCCACATGACTGAGCTCCTCACCCTCTCTCTCTCTAAGGAAGAGGCCAGCCACCATTCAGAGAAGCTTATTTCCACTGTTTGTATCCACAGTTTGATTCTTTCAGTGACTACAAAGTTCGTGGCGATAGGTGAGGGCAGGGATGTAGAGCGACCAGTAAATCAGCAGCTTTGCTTTCATGCTCAGTTCTCGCTTTACCACGACAGACCGGTGCAGCATCGGCATCACTGCTGACGCCGCCCCAATTTGATTTTAGTATATTTTTTGGCAATTTAATTTCCTTTTCAAGATGACACGGAGATATCTTTAATTTGAATTTAATTACATTATCAAAAGCTATAGCAAGTGAATGCAAAGTATCAAAGCTCTAGGCTCCTTAATCCGAGTGTTGGCTTAGATTCAATTTTAAATTTAAAACTAAAGAGATTTCCATTGAACAAATGAAAGTCAACTCTTCCAGAGTTGTCGCTCACTATCTGGATAAAGAGACTGAGATTTTGCATTTTTTTTTTTTTTTTGCCTGAGTAAAGAAAATTTCTAATTTAACTGAACTTTAATGAATAGAGACATTTTACAGATAAATATGTATAATGCACACAATGTATTGCAGCAGTTTTCATCCTATCTCTTTATCACTGCCATCCTAACACACACACACACACACACACGCACGCCCCTCCCTCTGTGTTCAACATGGCTTTCTCCACCCTCAGAGCTCATTTTTCACCCCAGGCCGATGGGGTCTTAATTTCTCTCATGCTTAATTAAACTATCTATCTCCATGGATCTGTAGCCCCATTACCCATAATACCTTACACCACCACCACAACACCCCCCCACTGCCACCCCTTCACTGTTCTCATTGCTGAGCTGCTGCTTGACAGTGTCTCTGTTAATAAGGGGGGTGAAATGAATGACCTGTAAAGCTAATAATGCTGCAGACCCACACTTTATTATGGATGATGCTCCCCAGGCTTCAACCAGCCAAAGCCCTGTGGACACTGGAAATATGAGTGTGAGTGTGTGCATACATGCATAACAGCATGTGGATCTTTTTTCCCCTTTAATGGAAACGGATACAGTGAGAATCAGCAGAGCTGCATCTGTGTCTGTCAGGCCTGCAGTCCTGTCAGCCTGGAAGCCAAACAGCTGAACTACTGAGTAAGAACTCGTCTGTCTCTTGTCTTAGATTTGGAGGAGGAAAGGTCACGCAGTCACGTGGTTTCCTAATTAAAATATTAAAAAAATATTCATCAAGTGTGCGCTTGGTAAAAGCAGAGATCACTTTGCTAACATGCTAGCATGATATTAACGTGGGAATTTACAGCATATTGTATTGTATGCATTTGAGATACAGTCTAAGATCTGTATGAACATCGTGCACATTTGGAAGTTTTATTTGCATAAATGCTAAAAAAAAAAAAAGCTTAGGCAGATATGATAAGTTGTTGATAACAAGTATCACATTCTATACTGTGGCTTGAACTGAATGTGCACTTTTCTCCCTACTGCACCTTGTTTCCTACTGTCAGCGATTACTGATATTTCTGTGACAGTTATATTAACAGACGGCTCGGTTACTGATGTTAGCTGTCGACCGCACCTCAGTGTGTTTTTGCAAGAGTCACAGAAAACTTTCCACCCGTCACATCCAGGTTCACCTGCCTGTTCCTGCTAACAGTAAGCAACATGAGTAATATTAAGATATACAAGTATGTTCCTTTTTTTTTACTTTAAGAAAAAAAATAAAATGTTAAACAGACAACTCCTTTGGCCACCGTGTACACCATTTTGTGTGTGTGTGTGTGTGTGTGTGTGTGTGTGTGTGTGTGTGTGTGTGTGTTGGTGTATAATATTCATTTTCTGACATCAGCTGCCTAAAGGATTGTAATGTAGGCAGAAGATGAATTTTTTTTCACCAAAATTCCTGTATCCTAATTGTCCATCCATCCATTTTCTTCCACTTATCCGGGGCTGGGTCATGGGGCAGCAGTCTAAGCAGAGAAGCCCAGACCTCTGGGGAAAGAGGGGGCTCATCCAGCTCATCCGGGGGGGGGGGACACGAAGGCGTTCCCAGGCCAGCTGAGAGACATAATCTCCCCAGTGTGTCCTGGGTCTGCCACAGAGCCTCCTCAGAAACATCCGAAACACCTCACCCAAGAGGCACCCAGGAGACATCCTAGTCAGATGCCTGAACCACCTCACCTGGCTTATTTCTATGTGGAGGAGCAGCAGCTCTACTCTGAGCTCCTCTCGAATGGCTGCACTCTTCAACCTATTTCTACGGGAGAGGCCAGCCACCCTTCAGAGGAAGCTCGTTTCTGCCATTTGTATTTGTGAGCTTTTTCTTTCGGTCACTAGCTCATGACCATAGGTGAGGGTAGGGACGTAGATTGACCGGTAAATCGACAGCTTCGCTTCAATGCTCAGCTTTCTCTTCACCACGCTGGACCGGTGCGGCATCCCCATCACTGCAGACGCAGCCCCGATCCGTCTGTCAATCTCTGGCCGATCCTGACCGAAGGGGTTAAATAATCAAGTATCAGTGTGAAGAACAAAGTGCTGTGGGGTTGTGTATTGTGTTGCAGGGATGCATCTTGAAGTTCAGCATGCTAAAGAGCTAGGAATGGCCTGCGAGCTTACACAGCACCACTCTGATAGTATAAGTCAGTCAAGGTAGCATCCACTTTACACCGAGTCCCACATGAAAGGAAGAAGATGTAGCACTTGAAGTGTAGGATTAAGAGGAGATCAGACTGGCTTGATTTTAACAGTCCATAAAGAGTGTTTAACTGTCAGGAATCAGGGAGGTTTGCATTAGCTGCGCTCTCCTCAAATTAAAGGACGTTGAGCCCTTCTAATCTACATATTACACCTTTAAAGCCCTGCTGTGTTCCAGGAGAGGCATTGACTTTTAACAACATCAATATTTAACCAATACCACAAAAAAGAGCTTTAAGTTTTAGCCAATATACAAACATAAACAGATTATTGTTTAGTTGGCAGAAATATTTAGTTGTTTTTGTACAGTAAAAACATGTGAATTACGTTTACATTGATTTTTATTATTTTCACATTTGTGCTGTTATATTTCTTCTGTAACTGTAGCTTTGTGAAGTGCTGCATGAAGACAGCAGCAGGCGCAGTGGGTAATAAATCATCAGAGATCATCCGTCTTTCATCAGATGCCTCAGAATCTTGTTTATTTGCCTGTTGCAATACAGATTTTTTTCATTTTACTTTGAGGGCCTCATGCATACCTGTGTTTCTTCTACTATCAACAGAAGGAGATGGGTACTGAAACATAAATAGCTGGTAACTTAATATAATTCATTTTTCAATAATAAAATGAATGGAAAAGGGGGAACGTTTGCCACAAAATATCGGCTTCTGCAGTCTTCAGCCTGTAAATATCAGCTGTCTCCGTCTGAGCCTCAGCGGAGACAGAAACGGGATGAATTGCAGAAGTTGTGTTCAATAATGAGTTTCAGGCCTGGACAGAGCTAATGTGTGGCAAACAAAAGAAAACCATTAGCTGTATTGAACCTCATCTCGTCTCATCTCTCTCTCTCTGTATATTTCTTCTTCATTTACTCGGCTGCAGCTCCAGGACGCTCAGCCTGAACGTGACTGTCAGAGCGTTTTCCCTGCATCAAAAAAGAAGAGCCTTTTCAACTTGGATCACTTTTACTGTTTGTATTTCATTAGTGTGCAAAGACTTACACTCTACGACACTGCTCATATGCATTTAATAAAATAACAAAAATGCTTAATACTACTGTGTTTATGCGCCACCTACTGCACCCAGTGCACCCACTGCCAGATCCTGGGGAGGATCTGGCAGCTGATCAGAGGTCAGTCAGATATAATTTATGTTTTTAAAGATACACAAGGATTTGATCTGATATCTGGAGAGGAGATATTTTGTGATTACACACATAAACATGATTGGCCCACATATACAGTAGCTCAAGCAGAGAGTCTGTGATACATTACTTAACAGATGTCTATGCATTGTTCTATCATTTCTGGCCATTTGATGAACAAAAATATACAGATGAATGCATTTATTTACCGTTACCCTTGAAATACACCAGCTGTGTTTTGTTCGGTCATTTGTGTGGATTCAAATGGCACTTGGAGCTTTTCCTAGGCAGAGCATGTAGTCTGTGCAGGCTCTTCTATTTTGAACACTGAGCAGATTCCCTATACTAATTCTGTCCTTGACTTCCTCACCTGCTCTGTGTAGCTTGACGCCTTCCATAAAAAAATAGACTGGTGGTGTTTTAAGCAATGCGGAGCACAGAGCTGCTTCTGAAATGCTCTGGCTGTCACGGCCCTGGGCCTTTTGCCCATATTTTGTGTTTTTTGATTCTTGAAGTTCTGTTAGTGCTAAATTTCCTCTTTTGTGTTTCATAGTTTACTTGTGATTTCTTTATATTTGTATTTCTCTATTTAGTTTGTTCTTAGTTCTGACCATTTTGAGTTTGTATTTTAGATCATTTGTCTTCACGATTTTATTCTCAGTCTTGGCTCTGCTTCTGTTGTAATTGTAATTATGGTTAATTCCTTGAGTTTATTTTCTGGCCCCCCTTTGTTCCATTTCAAGTCAATGCCAGCGTGCTGGGAAGGAGAGTTCATCCATTAGTTGAACCTCGGATTCAAGGGGAAGAATGCAGTTTATCCTCTAGAGGACATTTGAGTGTGCGTGGGAGTTTGCCCATCCAGTGTTTTGTGGACCTGGAGAAGGCATTCGACCGTGTCCCTCTGGGTATCCTGTGGGGGTATGGGACGTCTAGCCTGTTGTTACGTGCCATCCAGTCCCTGTACAACTGCTACCAATAAGTCTGACTCGTTTCCAGTGGGTGTTGGACTCCGTCAGAGCTTCCCTTTGTCACGATTCTGTTCATAATTTTCATGGACAGAATTTCTAGGCATGGCCAAGGGGCAGAAGGCTTCCACATTGGTGGCCTCATCTTTGTTTTTTGCGGATGATGTGGTCAAGTGGTGGAAATGAGCTTCCTCTGAAGGGTGGCTGGCCTCTCCCTTAGAGACAGGTTGAAGAGTGCAGTCCATCGGGAGGGGCTCAGAGTAGAGTCGCTACTCCTCCACATCGAAAGGAGCCAGTTGAAGTGGTTCATGCATCTGACTAGGATGCATCCTGGGCCCCTCTTGGGTGAGGTGTTACAGGCATATCCTACCAGGAGGAGGCCCCAGGGCAGACCCGAGACATACTGAAGAGATTATATCTCAGCTGGCCTGGGAACGCCTCGGTGTTTCCCTGGATAAGCTGGAAGAGGTGGCTGGGGAGAGGGAGGTCTGGGCTTCTCTGTAACAGTTTGCAGAATGGCAGTACAGCTCAGCTTCTGCACTTTCTGACCCATAAGAACAGGTATAGAACATGTTCACTGTAATGATGTGATGTTACTTGACCACATAATCCAGGTGATTATAATTGGGAGCATTTGTGCAATTTCCTGCCCAGTAAATAATAATAAAAAAAAGGCCTGGCATTAAATGTGCAGCTATCTCCGTGTTTATGAGTCTGTATGTATGTGTGAGACAAAGGAGGTGGTGGAGAATGTTAGGGCAAGAGCTAAGGATATATTATGGAGAATAGGATGGTCCCTGAGTGTCATTCATCACAGCGAGACAGCTGAGGGACAGAGCCATCAGTCAGCCTCCTCTTCAACACAACACACGGCAGACACAGATGTGTGGTGGAAGGGAAGCACACCTGGAGACTGACAGGACATGCAGAGAGACACACAGGAAAGTGTCGAGGTGGAGATAAAGAATAAAAGATTAAACCCCTCGGATGGGCTGCTGGGATGCAGAAACAAGTCAAATGGGCAGAGGAGGGATGGGCAGACAGAGATGAGCCGGTGAACAGAGAAAGTGAGGAGCACCTCTGCTGTTAGTTTATTTTATTATTTCCTAAGGGCAACCCACTTTTCCTCTTCCTGTCTTACCTTTGTTTCCTTCACATAAGTTTCCCATAATCCATTTCCACAGAGCATAAGTAAACAATAGACCTTTTTCCAAGTCAAAATTCTTGGCTGGTCAACAAGCTGCCAAAAAGATGATAACATATCCACCTTTACCGCAGCAGAAATAAACATGTTTACAGCCTGCTGCAAAAAGTAGTTTTGGTCTCTACAGCTAATTTCCACCTTAACAACAGCTGTACAGGATACAGATTATTTGGAGGCTTAAAGTTTGGGGTGTGACCCTTTGATTGACTGGTGTGCACACAGAGGTGGCTTTAGCCAGGTGTTCCCTTCACTAACCGGAGTCACTGAACTGGACTTAAATGCACCACAGCAGCACGTTCATGGTCCCTGCTCTGCTTATGGCTTATTTAACAAGTCACAAATAAGCAAGAGGGGCAGTGCAGATTAAAGGTTTTACAGTTTTACTATTGTTTACATTCACTGCCCACATTGTGGATCGTTACGTCAGGGTTGGTGAGGCTGCTCCGACTTTCCGACTTGGAAATCCAACGTGAGGCGGCGTTCCGGTTGAAAATTCTGACTGGAACTCAGAAATTCTGACTTCAACTCGATAACACTGTAAGGATGCAGCTCGCTAATCAAGCTAGCTGGCAATAGCTGCTAACTTAGCACTTCACCCTCTCATCTAATTATGATAATTTCTGGCTCCATATATCTCATATGGTGGTGGCCAAAGCATCAGTGAAGTTTCAAAGATCCAGGAACTAATACTGTAAGTGACAACATTAGAAATTCAGAATGGATAGAAATCCTTGCCAAGGTGGCCCAACGCAAAGAAAGGTCACCAGAAGGACTCATTTATGAACTCTGAAGTTTATTTTGCTGTCTGGCTCACTCTCAGTGTTTTTAAATTTCTCTTTTTTAAAATAATGTTGTGTTTCATGATGTCTTCTGTTTTTTTTTGTAAATAACTTTTTTATAAAGAACTCCAAAGAAAGTTGGTCCCAGTTTTCCACTTCAAACGAACACGGGGTGAGCTGGAAGAATGAGGTTGCGTGCGTACCTGTGGAAGCTGAAGTATCTGAGCTACCTTGGCTTCTCGACTTCATTTCTAAAAGGGAAAAAAAAAAACTCCTCTCTGTCAATCACTTCAGCTCACTTTATTAAGACTTTCATCAAGTGAAATCCTTACAGACAAAAGATGAAAAAAAAAGGAAAAGATTTTACACGATGAAGAACCAAAATGTCAAGTGATTTTAAGTGATAGGCACTGTGCAGAACTTTTTTCTTCTTTTGAAGTCAAGAGTTTTTGATCCCATATAACTAAAACCTTCAAGAACTTATTTTAAAGTTTCAACCTGGCTCCGTCTGGAAGTACATAATCACCTGAAAACGATTCCACACCCGAAAAACTTTGTGATAATCATAACTGATAGCTGGTTACATGGTTATTTCACTGTTAACAATGAAATGATAATTCACTGTCTTTACTCATCATTAGTAATGTTTCAATTTATGTGTTTAGGTTAAGAGTAATGACGGGCTAGAAAGAGTCACCAGCTGCTCTTCATTGGCTCCCTGTTCAATCCAGAAATTAATTTAGAATCCTTCTTCTCACATTCAAGGTCTTGAATAATCAGGCCCCATCTTATCTTAAAGACCTCATAGTATCGTACCACCCCAATAAAGCATTTCACTCTCAGACTGCTGGCTTACTTGTGGTTCCTAGGATACTTAAGAGTAGAATGGGAGGCAGAGGTTCAGCTTTCAGGCCCCTCTTTTGTGGAACCAGCTCCCAGTTTGGATTCGGGAGACAGACACTGAACCCTCCTTAGTTTTGCTCCTATAATGCTAGGCTGCTTGGGGACCTCCCATGATGAGTGTTTCTTCTTCACTCCCCACGTGTTTGTTTTTTCTTTCCCATAGTTTGTGTTTTGTCCTTGTATCTGCATGTGATTACATTACTTTTGCAGCACACTGCAACAAAACCTGTGCAACTGATAGCTAACAATCTAACACTAAACATCTCCCACAGATCTGCACAAATTGTTGTGATGTCCCAGAAGACGTTGTCATTGTAAGGTGTATCTATAATACACCAAAAAAAATGTTGATTTTCTGACTGTTACTTGGTATCACCCTGGTATGATGTACACCATTAAAGTGGCACATTACAACCCTAATTCCAAAAAAAGTTGGGATACTGTGTAAAATATTTTATTCACAGCGGAATATGTAAAACATATAAGATGTTTAAAAGGTTCAGAGAATCTGCAGAAAGCTGTGTGCGCAGGGTCGAGGCTGAAAATCAGCACTGGATGTCTTCAGGTTCTCAGGCAGCACTGCATTGAAAACAGGCCTGATTCAGTCACTGAAATCACTGCATGGGCTCAGGAACACTTCCAGAAATCACTGTCTGTGAGCACAGCTCACTGTGACATCCACAGATGCAGGTTAAAGCAATCATGCAAAGAAGAAGCCATAAGTGAACATGATCCAGAAACAGCGCCGTAGTCTCTGCGCCAAAGCTCATTTAAAATGGACTGAGGCAAAGTGGAAAACTGTTCTGAGATCAGGCGAATCCAAATTTAAAACCTTTTAGAAAATATGGAAGCTGTGTCCCCCGGACTAAAGAGGAGAGGGACCACACGGCTTGTCATCAGCACTCAGTTCAAATGCATCTCTGATGGTGTGGAGGTGCATTAGTGTCTATGGAATGGGCTGTTGGAACATCTGGAAAGGCTCCATCAATGAAAGGTATATACAGGTTTTAGAGCAACATGTGCTTCCATCCAGACCCCGCCTTTTTCAGGGAAGGCCTTCACGTTTCAGCAAGACGATGCTAAACCGCATACTGCAGATATTCCAGCAGCACAGCTTCATAGCTGAAGAGTCCAGGTGCTGAACTGCCCTGCCTGCAGTCCGGACCTTTCACGAACTGAAACGTTTGGACCATCATGAAATAAAACAAGCAACAAAGAAGACCCAGGGCAACTAGAATCCTCTATTAGACAAGAATGGGACTACAGTCCTCTCCCAAAAGTGCAACAGCTGCTTGCCTCAGTTCCCAGATGTTTACAGACTGTTGTTAAAGAAGAGTGGATGCTGCACAGGGGAAACATGGATCTGTCCCAACTTTTTCAAGACGTGTTGCTGCCATCAAATTCAAAATGGTCTTATTTGTTGTTCTTAAAATGGTACATTTTCTCAGCATAAACATTTGATTTGCTTTCTATCTTCTACTGTGAATAAAATATGGGTTTATTAGATTATGAGAGATTTTTGGAATATGGGTTATGTTTCCATCAGTGCTTTGGTTAAATATGAAATCATATTTTTCAGTTGAACACTGCAGAGATTCGATAGTCACGTGACTATCAGCACATCTGAAATTTGAGCCCAAGAAAATTCTCCAGGGCATCTTTAATGAACACATCAGCTGGTTTACCAGTGGACACAAACCAGAGATTAAGAGGATGAGCAGCTGCACAAGTGGAATCTGTAAAAAATATAAGAATAATCATTTGGATCCATGCAACATTTCCCAGAGGCAAACTGTATCCTGACTGCTGGAAAGTCTGAATGTAGGTGAACTGATATCCATGAGAAGTGTCGAGCCTCTTCATTCTGTTTTGAGTCACGTACCCCGCTCTGTGCAGGAGGAAGCACATTTCTCTCACTTTGCCTGTTCAGAGTAGTTTTTGAATTTCTAGACATGACGTTCTCATGAAATTTCATGAGGCCTGGCTGCTGTGGAGGCTCAGACAGTCAGAGAGTAGGCAGTATGGATTAGGTACGTTTCCTAAGTATTCAGGATTAAACCCACATCCTGCTTTCTGCTATCAAAAACCTTCAAAGGGTCGTTCAATTAGATGTTCGATTCTGCACACAGGACGTTTGTAATGGCTGCTGATGAATTATACCTGAATCATTTATGTCCGCCAAGCCCACGCTAATGGCTTGATCGGTGAATCAGTGAGTTTGCCGTTTGAAGTGTGTGCAGTTAGCGAGTGTATAGGGTTCTGAGAAAGAAAAAAAAAAGAGAGAGGAAAGTTGACGGCAGATGGCTCACACGATGAGTGGTGCTGAATCCAAATACTTGACTTGTTTATCCCCAAAACGGAGACACCAAATTGAGCACATATTCCTCAAACAAGCAATATACAGACTTTGTGAAGCTTAAAATATTCAACAGAAGCTGCGCGGCTCTGTGTTAAACAACCAGCGGCTGCTTGTTGCTTGTGTCTACACAGTGAAATGAAGCGACTGCGACTGTAATTGTCAATCTTTGGTTTTGTTTGGCCACAGCTCTTGGATTCCATCTGCTTAGTGGATTATGGTTGTGTGGTGCCAACAAACAGCAGCCTCTTCACAATCATTTGTCTCACTTGAACCACGCAGACCTCCTTCATGGCGGTGCATGGTGTTAAACTGTGGATGCTGTGGCATGAAGGCAAAGGGACATTTTACTGGCAAAGGGGACTTTTGTGTCTGAACATGTCAGCTTTTGTTACATTTGATGTGCAGTTTTTGGCTACTGTGTCCTGAAAAACCTCAGCCTGCCTTACCTTAGGACAGTGAGTGATACAATATCATTTGTAGGAGAGCATTTATGAGGGTCAGAGAACACGTAGAGAGAATCGCTGCCATACAGGCTATCTAAGAGCAAGCCTGTTTGTGCAGATGCTATATTGGAATGGAGAGCATGCAGGGAGCGATAGCTGGATGAATGTACAGATCGAGAGACAATGCGAGCCAGCCAATCAAAGCAAAGCAGGTGCAGGAAGGATGTCCTGAAATAAAGTGGGATGAAAGTGCTGGAAGAGACTCAAGCATTCAAATAACTAGAAAACTTAATCTTCTGTTTCTCGATGATACCACAAGTTTTTACAGGTCCTTTTTGTAAATTCCTGTGTTTCAAAAATAGCTTAAAGTCTTCCAAAAAATAAAGCCATCAACATAACTTTATGTCGAAAACATGTTGAAGAGATATCAGCTGAAGTTGAAACAGGGCTAGGTCATACTTAGTGTAATACCACTTTGTACCAGGAGTTGTGGTGTTGTGACCTGACTAAAGGCAAAACCTTTTGAGGAAATACAAGTAGCTCCAAAGAGTTATTAAAAGATAAAAGTCAGCATGTATCTGAAAATATCTCAACACACAAACTGGTAACGTGCTGCCCCCTAGTGGTAACATTTCAAATCATTCGTTAAGGGATAATTACCAAAAGTATCTTTAACTGTATCATGGTATGATGGACTTCAGTACCATCTAAGACATTTTTTCTCTTTACTTCAAGCACAGACCAAGAAGAGACCTTCATGAATGAACGGAAGACCACAGTGAAGCGCCAAAAAACTGCAGTTCCTCTAATGTCCACTTGAGGCTCGTTCCAAAAGTGAGTCAATCCTCACAGACGGCGATGTTAAGATGTCCAACTTATAAACACCAGAAAGAAACATGTTAAAAGTCTGCTCCTAAAAATTGGTCTCTGTGCATAATTGACCCCTTCAAAACATCTGAATAGGTTATTATTTTGTTTTTATTAATATCAATAATGCACACTTCTTCAAAATGCACAGATATGATCACTTAGCAAGAAAGTTAAAGCAACAGGTCTCAGAAGCGTGAGAGCACCATTCCTGTGCCTAAAGAGCATGAAGAAGACGGAGGATACGTTTTGTTTGTTGTTTGTTTGACAGTATTAAACTGTCTCTAATTTAGCAACAACAAGTTCAGCTGAAGCGTGTTAATTATTGCTGTGAAAACTGAACGCGACCCGACAAACAAATATCTGTATAGATGAATATTTGGTTACGGCTCAACCGACAAATAATGTTTCTGTGCAGCAGAATTTTTTTAAAGTTGAATTTTCTGTGCTCCAGTTTTGCTGAATAAAAGTCTAATATTTTATTAGTCTGCTACTTAGTACTTATTAGCAGCTATCTGTGTGCATGACACAGCTAATGATGATAATTTAGCACTCCACACTCTGCTCTAAATATAGTCATTTCTGGTTACAAATAGCATAGCAACAGCCATGATACTAAAGCTGAAACTCCAAAGTTCACAAACCCGTGTGTGTAATTACAACGGATATGGCCATCTATTTATACATATATAGACGTCCTTCCAAAGCATAAATACACAAAAATATTCAGTGATATGAACTAAAGCAGACGCCTGTTTAAGCAAAGACTGAAGCCTCAAACTTGTACCAGTTTTTGTGGCAGTTTTTGTTTCCACCAAGGAAGCAAAATTTTATGGTCTTTTCTGCCTGCAGATCATTTGTCAGTTAAATAGATAATAATAATAATAATAATAATAATAATAATAATAAAATTAAAAATAATAATATAGGTTTTGCTGTACTAGAGTACAAGTCTTAAATTGTCTCATTACTGTGCACCTCACACAGGATCTGATCACAGTTCTGTGAAAAATTAGCTTGGCTGCTAAAAGATGCTGTTGGCAGGTGCATCGGTTTGTTTACCAGCTCTTGGCAGGTGACCCAAGAAGTTAATTTTGGACCCCACCAATGGCCTTTTTAACGTACATCTATCACCTAATTATGATGAATGACCGACTAATCAGTTCATCCCTGACAACAACAACAGCAGCAAAGGTTCGGCTGGAGTCCAGAAACGCAGAGCTGACCAGACAGATCCAGACTTCAAACGAAATCCCCTGCTCAGCCCTGAGGGGAACCGCTCCAACACAAGTGTGAAATATCTCTGCCTGTCGGCCTCCTCCTCCTCCCGATCCTCCTCTCTCGTCTCGCTGAACTCCCCGAGGAGCAGAGCAGCCCGGTGGTTCCTGTCAGCCTTCACAAGCAGCTGAGAGGAGGGTCAGAGGTCAGTGCCTCATCCCAGAAACAGAGCACCGCCTGGGGGATTGCAGGGCCCGGCGGAGAGCCTGCAGATCAAGGACGCACTCGCTTGCCCGTGACAGAAGAGAGTGGGCAAAACATGAGTAGCAGGAAAGGGTGGAGAAAGGGAAGGAAGATGGAAGGAAAGAGCTGGACTGAAAATGAAAAAGAAAAAGAAAAGGAAGCAAAAAAAAAGATGAGGAGAAGAAAAGCAGAGAAGAGGTGGGAATAAACTGAGCAAAGGTGAAAAGAAGGAACAAAATGCATGAAAAGAGGGGATAGGAGGTAAAATAAAATCTAGAAATAGGGAAGAGAAGAGGAGGAGAAAAACATCAAGAGTAGAAGGATGAGGAAAAGGAAGACAGACAATGAAAGAAAGATGGAAGAAGAGAGGAAAAGACAACAGCAGGACAAGAAGAAATGAAGGAAGACAAAAAGAGTCCAAAAAAGGGAAGACATGAGCACAGGAACAAAAAAAAGAAAAGGATCGGGTGAAGAATAGGGAAAAAGGGAAAAATAAAATGAATAAGATGAGGTAATAAAAAATAAGACAGGAGGAGGAGAAAGGAGACAAGAAATTAGATGGGGAGGAAAAAAGAAAGTGATAAAGGAGGAAATGAGGAAAGAGATTGGATAAACAAGAGTGGGGAAGATGATGAGGAAGGGAAAGTAGGGTAGAGAAGGTTTTGTGAATTTCTCTGTGGATCTCACTCTTTGAAAGGAGGAGCAGCTATATTACCATGAGGATAGGAGGGCTGGAGCACTCCATATATTATTAATAAGAGGAGGCTGTGAACAGTATTTGAGCAGCTCCAGTAGAGCCTCTGCCCTCCAGAGTGCGTGCAGGCTGGGTGAAGCCCTCGCAGCTCTTTTTGTTGTGTGGATAGTAAGACGCATCACGAGGGGCTGAGCACTCAGATAGCTGCAGATGATTCTGTGTACTGTGTAATGCAGCCATCCTGCAGTACTGCTCGAATCCACAGCGCAAAAACCAAACAACTCAGAAACATTTCTGACACACAATGTGTACAGTGTCAGTCATATTACAGAGTTTACAGCCATCTATCTATCTATCTATCTATCTATCTATCTATCTATCTATCTATCTATCTATCTATCTATCTATCTATCTATC
>JAVDPK010000928.1:156206-188104 GCA_034780415.1 Cichlasoma orientale | reverse complement strand
ATGACATTCAATGCAAAACACGGTGAGACATGTAGGAATACAGAAGATATTGTAAAATACAGAGAATATACCCAACACCCCCACTTTGAAATTTTGATCAGTGATTGACAACAAGAAAGTTGAATTTTGTATAAATCTTGCTCAAGTTTCCAAATGCTGCCAGCAACATGCAGCTGAGTGACTAAACAGAAACACTAGCAGAAAGAAACGCATCTGTTTTCTGCTTCTTCTTTTTTTTTTTTTTTATAAAAAAATCCAATTTACACTTTCATTAAAGAAAGCAATAATTACATGTGGGCATTTAGATAGAGAATGGAGGATGACTTTATAGGCTGCATGATGCCAGTTACCCATCACATACGGTTGAACAGGTTTGATTAATACTAGTGGCATTCAATCAGGGCAAGCAAGGTCACCAGGGCAAGCAAGGTAGGCAATGCTTGTCCAATGAACTAATCACTGCTTGCTTGTGGTTAATACTGTAGCAGCTGTCACATTTATTTAAGGCCGACAGCCATATGAATGTTAGACTAACCATCTTGAAATTATCAGCTTGCTCATAGAGTTTACAGTTATTACTACTATTTGTCATGCACACAAGGAAAGACAATACAGAGTTACTGTGTGGTTTGTGCTATCAAACAGAACAAGCTTGTAAAGTTATAGCAGATGTGAGAACAAAACAGCTGCATTCGAAATAGGAGTCATTGCTGGTAAATATAAATAAATAAATAATAATAAGGTTGTGATTAAAATGTGAATCTAAAGGTTTTGCCCACTCTTGTGGGCGGGACTTAAGCTGAAGGATGAAAGACACATCTCTATTTAAAGTGACAGCATGGCAACATCCACAGTTAATAACCAAGAAAGGACCAAATATGCGCTTTTGTTTTGAGATTCCTTTTGTTAATCTGTAATGTTGCAAGAGATTAAAAAAAAAAACACATACAAATTACATGTTCTGTCAGCCTGTAGCTGCTATTATATCATTTTTGACCAATCTCCTTTTCATTTAATAATTGTAGCTGTCACTCTGAGGACTGGGCAAAAAGATATTTTTTTAAACATCTTTTATACGAAAAACAGCAGAACAAAGCAAACCCATCGTGGATTCCATGTAAATATTATATCTCTAATACACCCAAAACCAGGACAAAGCTCATAGCGGGGTCCTCATACTTATAGAAAAACACACAGCAAGTTTGCAGTCTGCCTCGTTTTTTCCAGTAACAACCCCAATTTAAACAGTTGTGTATTCAGAACACCCAGATAAGGTGTTGTGTGTGGAACTAAACAGATCTGTGGACAGTAAAGTAAAAGTGAGATGTGTTTTAAATCCTTTTTAATGCCTTTTGTGCACTGGCTCTAGGTTTGGTATGGCTGTGGCTCTGGAGGCAGAGCAAGCTGTCTACTAATCAGATGGTGGGTAGTTTAATTTCCAGCTCCTCAAAAATGCCCCAGATGCAGGAGGTAGAACACCTGGAGGGTTGGTATAGAGAGAACAATCTCTGCATCAATGTGACAAAAACAAAGGAGATGATCGTGCACTTCAGAAGGGTCAGGCACCCCCTTTCTCCCCCCTCCCCCTTCACATTGGAGGATCTGCGGTGGAAGTGGTCCCCAGCTACAGGTACTTGGGTGTACACCTGAGTAACGACCTCACCTGGGGCAATAACACTTCCAGACTGGTCAGAAAGGCACACCAGCTCCTCTACTTCCTAAGGAGGCTGAGGCGTGCAGGACTCGGAAGCTCAGTCCTCTCCTCATTCCACAGATGTGTGGGGAGCATCCCATGCTCTGCAGAGGGTGACGAAGGCTGCACAGAGAGGAGCCAGCTTCTCCACCACCACGGACATTTACACCGCCAGATGCAGGAAAAGGGCCACCCCCATCCTGAAGGACCCCACACACCCAGCACACACACTCTTTGTTCCACTCCCCTCAGGCAGGAGACTGAGGAGCATTACGAGCAGGACCACCAGACTGAGGAACAGCCTCTTCCCTGAAGCTGTAAGACAGTTGAACTCTGGTGGGGCTGTGTAGCTGCACTGCTCTTGCACAACTCTGCACACACACACTCATGCTGCTGTGCTGCTGTCATTTGCACAAATCACTGCTGTGGCACCACATGTCACTACCTTCACTCCATCTCAAAAAATAAATAAACAACATATATAGATGTGTTTGTGTGTGTGTCTAGATATTTCCTTCTTTTCTATTATTGTTACTTTATATTTATATGTACTCTTCTTTAAGGGCAACACTGGGTGCGCAGGACAGAAATTTCATTCCACTGCATGTAAATGTGATGCGAATGACAATAAAGAATCCTAGAATAAGTAGAAAATACAAAAAATAGAAAATTAGCTGTTTGTACCACGCTAACAACATGAGACTCAGGCCCTCTGTGAGGCTACCGTGTTCAAGCAAGAAAGAATATCTCTGTACAGCAGTGCTTAGCACCACTATAAACTGCCCTTTTTGCCACCACACACCCCATTTCTTCATTTTATCTGATTGCACATCCCAAATATGTTTACTGGTTTCTTCAACTAATATTTAAAGTTAAGCAGTAGATGCTTTTTGCACTTCCCTGCACTCTGCTGCTGTCCAGATGTCTTCCACGGGCTGGTTTTAGGTCCTAATTAGCAACAGCGCATTCAAAAATGCCGTAATTTACATCAGAGCTGTTAGTAAATAAACTAAAAAATATGTGCAAAAGCAACATTTTATGGCAGTTATGGTAATTTGCAGCAGGCCCATTAAATCTGACATTAAACCTGCGTCGTAATCTGGTGCCGATGAAGTGGAAACGTCTGCTAAAATTATTAAAAACTACTCTTAGATAAAATAAAACTAGACTCCGGCTGAAGGAAATAATAAAATAAATAGAAGCTAATCCAGCGCCACGTCTCTTCAGCTGAAAGCAGTTTCTGGCAGCCAACTAGCCATCACCTCCACTTTCTGCAAAAACACAGATTTTAATTTCCTGCTCTGCCAGTGATTAAGAATTAATTAGTGAATTCAAATGCATCCTCCCTGTTTTTTTTTTTTTTTTAACTACGTAATAAAACAGACATAATGACTCTGTCTCCTTCTCTTCCTCCTGGTCTTTCGCCTACTCTCCCAGCCCATAGTCTCTCTCCCTTGTGGGGTTATTGATTTAAGCCTGACATTTGAGTTTAATCTGCACTTCCAACAAACTCGCCAAGACACTCTGCTTTTCCTCCTTCACATTTCCTCTTTGTTGCTGTATCCATTCGGCCCTCCGTGTTGTCTGTTTCTGCGGTTAATCATCTGCAGGCTCATAAACTCCACTGTGTTTGATGAGATGATGTCCCAAATCGCTTGATTACAGAAAAAAAAAAAAAAGGAATCAAACTGAGGTCTTCTATGTCTGTAAAGTGACGTCACAGGTGAAAAATATTTCTATCAATAACAGAAACAATTTTATGACAGGGTGAGAAATGGGAGAAACAGCCAATCAGGCACAGGTAAATGTGCATCCTTTTCTTTCTTCTTCTCCATTCTCGCCTCCTCCAGCTACATTTTCTTGATTGCACCCTCTTCTTCCCTGTCTCACTCCCTCTTTTCTTCTCTTCTACCTTCCTCCTTCGTTAGCTCTCATTCACCACCTCTTCTTCGTTCTCCTCCTCTCCATTCCTGCCTCTGCCTCCCTCACACAGCCCACAGATTTTAATGAGCTCACTCGCCTCTCTCTCGCTCTCTCTCTCTGGAAATGAACAGCCACCCTGCTGAATCGCGGTCTGAGGCAAAACCTTAAATAAGCCATCACTGCGGATGAACTCATTCTCACCCAACACACACACACACACACACACGCGGGGAAAGCCACTGCTGAAGGTGAGGCCTAATAACATTGTGTTTTCTGACTTCATTTGTGCCGAAATGCTGAATTTCACACACAAACACTGAGTCAGGTCCAGACAGGAAGTCTGCAGCTGCAGGGTTGTAATTGGAGTGTTTAACAGCGGTGTTTCTGCGTGTGTGTTCTGTTAAATTACACAAAAATTACATGAAAGAAAAGTCACTTCTCACAGGAACCTGCTTCTCATGCCTCCAACACTTCTTCTCGACCCATTCCATTCAACTTTTCACTTCTGTTGACTTCTATAATTGTATTTCCCCTTCACACTCCTCTGTGCTCACTGGGTCAGCCGTATGGATCACATTTCACTGGATGAACATGTTGAGGCTTATTTTGGCAGCGAAGACTAGCTAACCTTCCCATTGGTTCCCACTTTCCAAAAACATATTTTATTTGCTCCAATACAAAGGAAAAAGTCAATAAACCTGAAGCTTGTTTTCTGTTTTGCTGGAGTTAACGCAGTAAATCCAGTTTGGTCCTCCAGGTGTTACAGCAGGTAAACTCCATGCAGATAATGACGGCTCTGACTCTCAAAGTCAACTCTACCTGAAACTTGTTATAGCCACACTGCCTCTTTAATTAACCATCACATTTGACCTCAAGGTTTGAATCCTCATTGAAAATATCATTTGTATAGAAACATGTCTGGTTTTATGGCTGCCTGACTTCTCTCTGTAGGCTTTGCCCTCATTATTTTACTATACTGAACTATACAGCTGAAAAAATATCAGTGTTCGTATATGTTGTATATAAATCTGGATATAGATGAAGTGACCCAAGTACAACACATCAATTCTAGTAATCTAAATACTACACAGTACAAGTACAGAGTAAAACTCCTGTAAAACCTAAATTGGTATTTTAAAGTGGGAACGTGCGAACACGGTGGTGTTTTTATTGTCTTTGAGAGATTGTGTCGTGGCTTTTGAATGTTTCATAATCTTGCACTCTATTTGTTCATTGTTCAGTTCTACAGATGAGACGTGACAGGAATGTGCGCCCTTGTACTGCAAGGCCTCCCTGTTCTCCGTGCTGAAGACCTTCATAATGTCTGCAACACAACAAGTTTTTATAGTTGCATTTTAAAGGAGCACACAGAGTTGTGGGGACATTTTGTTTTGATCTGCAGGATTTATCCACAGTTAGATGAAGAGATTAGTGCTGATTGTGTCAGCATGTGTCCAGAAAGAAGGTGGAGGGGGGCTGCAGACTAACTTTTACTCCACTTTTGTTTTGTGCTTTTCATCTTTTTGTAAAACTTCAGTGTTTTGACCAGGAGGAAAGAGTCAGGAGGGAGGAGGCACCAATGATGCCTTCCTCAGTTCCTGGACTCAAGTGAACTGCAAAAACAGTATGAAGTATGAGCATTTACTTTGCTCTTTAATTATTTTTAAATGTTTGTATAGTTTTTCTGTAATCCAGGCTTCTGAGCGTGAGCAGGCCTGGGATCTGTTTGGGTTATCACAGATGAAGCTGTGCCCATCACTCCACCTTGATCCAGAGTCTCAATAACTCAACCCAAGTACTTTCCTGCTTGTTTGGGCTGTTAATGTCTCACCCTTGGACGGCCCTAAAGCTGTGAAACACATTCTTTCAAAGACTGATGCTTGGGACAGTGAAACAAAGACACTCTGCAAATGTGAACTTTCACATTAGTTGTTAAAAAGAGTAATTCTGAGTATTAAATACTCAGTACAGTTTTTAGTGTGAGTAAAAAACACACTGTTAGTACATATACATGTATTTCTGATTTCACTTGGTTTCTTTAAGGCAAGCTTTTTCTTACATTCACAGTTAAAACACCTTTTTTAGCAGCTGCTGTCCCTTCATTCATTATTTCTTTAAATGTTTAGCATTCCTGCATAACTATTCCTTTGACCCCACCACCAACAACAAATACACACATACACACACACACACACCTTTGTTACTTTTCTTTCTTGGTCTGCTCTATTGACCAATCTAATCCTTCTAGTTCACCCAAACCCTCCATTGTCCCCCTTTTACTCCTGTCCTTTATACTCTGTTTGGCTGAGCTTTCCACCGTCAGCTTTTTCTTCCTTTGACTCCCCAACAGCCCCTGAATTGCTCCTTTAAACGGCTCTATCAGATCTTAGTACCCTTCTAACAGCCTTTTATAGCCTTTGATCATCCCTTTCATCCCTTTACTATCCCACACAACCGTCCATCTTCAATTGTAACTTACATTATTACAAACATGTTTTTCTACGCCGTTCTATTGCCTCTTTGACCTCTCTACTACCCTTTATATCCTTTATGATTCCATTACAGGCCTACATAATCATTTTCACCCAACTGTCGGCCACCTGTATCCTTCTATGGTTCATTTATGCCTCTAACCAGTCCAACAGCCCTCCCCTGACTCAGTCGCTGCATCATGTCTGTACCCTTTGGTCCCTAACAGTTTGAACCATTTCATAACCTCAGTTTGATCATTTCAGCCATTTTACCACCTCTAGGATTTCATAATACACAGAGAGTAATAACACATGAGAGTTTGTTGTTTTTAGCCCTTTTTCTTTTTTACCGATACATGATCTGCATTTATTGTTGCCCATTTAATCGTTACACCCATTTATAATGCCCATCTAACAGCCCCCCACCCTTGCTTCAGTCGTCACTCTTCTGATCCCCAAACGTCCCTCTACAATTTTCCCTCATCACTATCATCCCATTTAACCCCACAAGATGTCATTCTCACCCTTCTGCCAGTCATTTGCACCGACGCTATCAACCCTCTCTTTCACCTGAGCAACAATTTATTACCTTCAGTCCTCTTTCTCAGTCATATTTTGTACTCTTATTCTATCAGCTGGCTTGTCATTATACTTCTGCAATTTTTATCACTTCGCACCTACTGCCTATTTTAAACTATGCATCTCATCCTTCTTTTGTTTTGTTTTTTTTTGTTGTTTTTTTTGTATGTGGTCTCCCTGTGCTCATCTTTTCCCTATAGCCCGATTCTACCAGAGGTATCTTCATATCAAAAGGGAGTCTTCCTCCCCACATTACCAAATGTGACTATCATTAACCTTCCTTAACCTCTATAAATAATTTTCAGATCATCCCATTTACCTCTCTGTCCTCATCCATACTCCTTTATCATTTGTTTTACCCCTCAATAAATCCATTTGATCACTAACCTATGACCTTTCTACAACAATTTATACTCCTGTCTTTCCTCTATCCCCTCTGACATTCCTTTAACTTCTAAATGAGACCATTGCACCCTATCACCTCCCTTATCCAGTTGTTTTCAACCTTCAGTCATATTGTTAGCTCTTCTAGCAGCCCTTTATGCTGTTTTGTATGCTGTTTAACTTTATCTGAATTCTCCATCATCTCTTTAGCCTCTCAATGAGTGCTTTTCAGATCTTTATCTTTCCCTTGACCTCCGTATGAATCCTATTCACCTTTCTGCCTTCCATCTCTGCCCTGTTACACCCCTCTTTCAAGGTTTAAAAGGTCAGGTTCCCAGTAGAGAAAGTGTTTGCTTTGGGATTTGACAGCTAGTCTATAAAAATGAAATGAAGAAAACAAATCATGCTCCTTCGTTGTTGTTCTCCCTCCAGAGCATGTACACGATAAAAGTTCACCATCTGAAGTGCTCTAATGAGCCGCTGACAACAAGCTTGTCGCCGCCTCCTCACAGGACAACAAGCTGGTTATGTAACCAAACTAATGAAACAAGGCTACTGTGTTAGGCCCTCAAAATAGCAGCAGCAGCACCAAACTCCAGCTAGTCCCTAAGAGATGGATGGCGAGGGATGTGGATCCCTGCGAAATGTACCAAGCAGCCTACAAATTAAAAGTGTGAACAGGTTAAGTGAATGACACCGACCATCTTGTTACAGTGCAATGTTCTGCTATGAAACGATGTTACATCACCATGTACCTAAACATTACTGCAACCCAATCATACCCCCGTGTGACTATAGGCAGCAGCATCCCACAGTGCTTTAAGTCAAACTGTTGAGAAGATGCAAGAAGATGCTTGTTTACCTTTCAGCTCATAGCCATCCAACATATCTGCTAATTACAGATTACAATCTTTGCCATAGGTAGATGATGGGAGACAAACTTCCTGGTGTCCCTCTCATTACCCGCTGTGATAAGGCTAACTCTACTGTACTGTCTGTGCCTCACAGTCAGCATTACAGCAGGCCAACAGTACTACCTTAATTGCGTCCAACATCCTCCAAATCCCAATCTGGTAACAGCATTCAATGGATATGCCAGAATAAGCCTTTTCCTTCTGAGGGCAGCAGGTGGCAGAGCGGTTAGCACTGTCGCCTCGCAGCAAGAAGGTTTGAATCTCCTGGTCGGCAGGTGCTTTTTCTGAGGAACTTGCATATTCTCTGTATGCCCGCTTCTTCCCACAGTCCAAAGGCAAACATGCTAATTGCTGATTCTAATTTGGCTGTGGGTATGAGGTAGGTATAGTGCTTAGAAGTGCGTAGAACTGCTGCATGAATGAAGCCAGTCCATTTGCAGCTCACAGGATTCAAAGGATCCACCGCGAGACACCACATATCACCCCTAAAGGTTAATGTACGTGCTTTGACGTACCAGAGCTGTTTGGGCAGAACGAGGAAGACACTGGAGGCGTGCCTTCTAGTTTTCCCCTATTCTCAGTTTTTTTTATTTATTGCTGTCTTCCTTTGCATCTATCTTTATATTTTATCACTAATGTAGTTAAAAATTAAGGCAGGCAATTAAGGGAACACATTATGTGTATTCATGGCTGCAGCAGAGTTTATCTGCAGGCAGCCATGGCAGCAGCGGGGTATCGGGACCACTGGTGTGTTTCTGCTATCTTTCCCTAACGCTCTGCTGGTAAACAATTTAAATAAAAAATGATGACGATAACGGATCATAAAATATTCTAACATGCGATGTGATCCCTCCACACACTTTTTGTTAGTCATACACAAGGGACCACACATCACTTCACAGGCACACGACACAATATTTTAAAGTTCATTACAAACCATTCGCGTGGTGAATATTAAAGATTAATATCAGACATGTCTCATGTTCGTGTCTGATACTAGTCTGCACATACGAGTCAGGGAAAGTGAACGTTGGTCTCAAAACATTAAATTATTCAGCGTTTGTAATTTCTACCATCCTCACTTCACAACAATACAGTTAGTGCAAAAAAAAAAGTGGAAGCAGGGCTGTAAACTGAGAGGAAGCAGACCTTAGTCCAAGAAAGTGATGATTTCCAGCAACTCTACATTTGTGCTCTTCTGCAGACAACATTTAATCTTCAGCTATCAAATGATATAAATGATGACGTGCCTGTGTACCACATCTTAGTGCTGTAACTCACTCGACCGACACGGAGCCCCCGGAGCGGCCAACGCTGGACGCTCCATAAACCTGCAGCACAAGCCTGTGAAATTTCCATCAGTTTCAAGCCACAAACATTTATTTCATCTCTTAAAAGTAAAAAAAAAGAGATTTTTCAGAAAGTTTTGAGAACTGGGGATCAGCACACACCACCCATCACACCTACCTAACTTTGATCCATGCTATAAACTGCAGCAGAGATTGCGTCAGACCTACATCAGACAACTTCAGCATTTTCCTTTAAAAATGTATCTCAGAAGCTAAATGACAATCAGATACGGCCTGCTGCTAAATGCTGATGTGGGTAGGATGAAAAGTCTGGTCTCTGGTGAAGAAGAGTGAAGCCAGATATTTATTCTCAAAGTTTTTTTTTTTTTTTCTCAGACCATATTAGTCCTTTTCCACCTTTGCTTCTTGGCGAAAAGTCGCTAATTGCATGAACACAAAAGGTTGCCTGTGACATCATTTCAGCCATCTGAGCAAATGACCTTTCATTTTGTCCGTCTCTTTCATTCCACTCTCTTTTCTCTCTTTGTGCACTCCATCTTCCTGCTGCTCTTTCCCTGCAGCCACCACATGAGGTGGGATTATGCTCTTAGCAATAGCACATTTTCCATATAATGATCTTTCCGACTCATGCTGGCCATTAAATAATATTTAACATAAATACTTAATGAATATTAATGTTTAATTGAAACATTTTATTAACATCAACCACCTTTATATGTTCATTTCTTTGCCTTTTTTTTTTAACTTCCTGCCATAAAGATGAATATAAGCTGTCCCATTTTGTCTTTCGGGTTTCTTTGAACCAGATGAGCTTTTCTGAGAAACAGCCTGTTTTACCACCTAAAGCTTCTTCCTGATGGGATTTCGTGCTTAGGAGGATAACCGTAATTATTTCTTGATCTGTTTTTTAATTTTAATGCCATTCCTAATATCCGTCCATTTGACCCAAGAATTAACTTCAGCTTCTGGTGGTCTAATCAGTCTCGGTCTGAAGTGTTTGAGGGGACGTAATGTAAAAAGTGGCAGTACAGCTTTAATAAAACATCTGCACATTAACTTCAAGACACTGGTATAATTACAGTAAAATACCACGAACATCACTGAGTTTTTAGCAGTCTTTGAGTTTTATACTGATATGAGTGTTGGTGGATTTAGAGAGAAATTTAATGGACTTTTTCATGTTAGAACCAATGAATGGAACAAAAAAAAGTTTTAAAAGTTAGGACTTCATGATCCTGAGTAAGGCTGGGCACTGTGTTAAAATGTTCCATTGTGGGGTTGTTTTGACTGTTGGGTTTTCTCTGTATTATTGTAGGGTCTTTGTAGGGACTTGGTTCTGCAGTACTTTGCACTGACAGTATGCCAGGTCTCCATGGCACTACATACAATGGGAAAACAGAATGGGACTACAAAGTCAGAATTTGTGTGCAACTCTCAATTCTAACATGACTCAGCACAAAAACATAAAAATACTAGTAAATTAGTAAATTACTAGTAAATTATTTACAAAAATTATGCAAATAATCCACACACAAAAAAAGTGAAAGAAACAGCCAAATTACATTAGCGGTTATATCCATCTAATCATCCACCCATAACCCCGAGAAAGATTATTAGCAAATTTATCTCAAGTTATAAGATTTTAATTAAAGACACAGTTGTATGTCTAAATATGCTATATGTGTTTTCATTGTCTTTGGCATGTTGCTATTGTTGGTATTGTCTTTTGTCTATTCTGTTATGTACATTGAGAGCAAAGAAATAACCGGAGCCCTATTCCTTCTGTGTGCACTCATACTTAGTCAATAAAGCTGATTGTGATTCTGATTCTGTACTGTGGGCGGGTTAGGGTCATTTTTTTTAAGTTTCTGTAATGGTTAACACACCAGGATGTGCAAGTTCTTTAATCAAAATTCTATTTTTAAAGCTAAATTACAATTTTTTCCATTAATTTTCAAATGTACTGTTTTACCAAAAAAAAAAAAAAAGAAAAAAGAAAAAGATGCAAAATTCCAGTTATTTACTTGTATTCTTGATCCTGCTTGATTTATTTCTGACTACTCGGAGCAGTCCAGTGCACTCTCTCTCTCTCTCTCTCTCTCTCTCTCTCTCTCTCTCTCTCTCTGTATGTGTATATATATATATGTGTGTGTAATATATATATATTACACACACATATACACACATATATAATACACAGTCTTTGTGCATTTGAAGGGCTTGCACAGTATCTTAGGTGCTCCTAGGACTGCACTCTTCTGGACAGAGACCTCTGGAATCTACTGGAGCCACTTCCAGTTTCGGGGTTACAGCTCCTAACGCTCCTATTAGATGTTAGATGTTAGAGTCAACTCATTTTCAGCACTGGGACCACTTTGGATGTTACCTCCCACATCTGTTTCAGTCATTCCTTCAGCCCCTGGCACCTCTCTGTTTTCTCATGCTCCTTCTTTCTGATGTTGCTGTCTGCTGGGATTGCCACATCTATCACAACTGTGATCTTCTGATCCTTGTCAAACACCACTATGTCTGGTTGGTCGGCCAGCAGCTGCTTGTCTGTCTGGAACTTATAGTCCCACAGGACCTCAGTCCTGTTGTACACACACACACACACATATATACAGTATAGATATAGATATAGATATAGATAATAGTTCAAACACAAATCCGAGACTTTATATAATTGATGGATTTAGCTTCCAAAAAAGTGAGGCACGTGTTTAATGGTACGTTATTACTCAGTCCAGCATTATGTTAATTTTGTGAATTATGATCCCATTCAAAGTTAAATTGGAGGATAAAGTAGAATATGTTTGATGATGTGAAACCTCGTGGCTGACTGTACGCGGTGAGCATGCAGTGTCCCTCAGTTCGATCCGCCCCTCCTCTGTCAGGTCTGGTTTCGAAACAACCAAGAAGGTTGCAGTGAAAATGTTCAGCTTAAAGCAACCAGCACTTCACCACCCACTGCATGACATCCCAGCGGGTACATCTTTTACAGGCTATGCTGCAAAAAGTTTATACTTTATGTTAACATCAAAAGATGAAACATGCAGTTTGATTTGGACTTAGTCACAATGTAACTAATGTCCAATTTTGTTAAGCTTAGTATCCACTGTCCAACTGAAACTGTTAGTCTGGACAAATGACACAAAGATGGAGCTTCCCAAGAATGTTTTGGTCTTAACAGGCAGATGTTCTCAGTAAGCGAGTAAGAGTAGCAACACACAGAGTGGCTGTTAAGATGTGGTTGTTGTGACTTTGTTGCGAAACTGCAGGAATTTCACAAAAATATGAACTCTTGGGCACCAAAATGGAAAAATGCCCCACAACAAGTTTCATTTACTGCTTCAAACTTCAATATGTGTCTGAAATTGTGATGGATATTGTATAACATTTTATTGATGCTGATATCTTTAATAATTACTACTGATCAATCATATTCTTTATTGATTGCCGTACCAGGGGCCGCTTTGACCAGTTTTCTGTAGGCCTACATAGGTTTTCAGATCAGCATCATATTTTTCCATTGCACAACTGTCAGCCAAGCGTCATTTTGGAGGCGTATGATTCTGATGGATTGGATAATTTGGAGCCAAGTTTTCATCTAGAGGAATCTCTGAGAAATGAGCATTCTTGCCTCCTAAAGCTGATGAACGGACAGAAGAGGGTAAAGGCTGCAAACTGTGAAGCAGGTGAACTGTGCCTCTCATCACAGCAGACTTACTTTCCACTGGCAGCCGGTTATGTTGTCAGTTGTCTTAATTTTAGTTGCAAATATTACTGTATGAAGCTATGAAGGCAAATTACAGAGAGCAAAACAAAACAGATGCACCAGGAGAAAAATGAATGAAAGAATTAATCACCTGGTCAGTCATAATGGACAAATTATATCCATAATCAACTCAAGTCCGCGTTCCTGTCTCCGTCTAGTTATTTCCTGTTTTATTTTTGACAGTCGTCTTGTCCCTGTGGGTTGTGTTCCAGTTTGCTTCGCCTTTGTGATTACTGTATGTTGTTCACCTGTGTTTCCCAGATGTGTCCACTCCCCTCATCAGCCCTCATGTATTTAAGTCCTGAGTTTCCCCTGCTTGTTGTCATAGTCCTGGCTGTCAGTGCTCCCATCATAGTGTTCCCTGCTGTGTGTCTTTCTGTCCATGACGAGGTTTTGCTGCTGGCCCTGCCCAGTTCAGTTTCCTTGTGTTTTCCGGCAATAAAAGCTGAGATCCTGAGTTGAAGTCTGTCCCTGGTGTCTGCATATTGGGGTCCTAATCTGCCACACACAGCAGTTCATGACAGGTAGAACCTGAAGAAGACTTGTTAATACACACTAATCTATTTTTTGCCAGTATGCTGAAGACATAAATATGAAGAGAGAACAGTTTTGTTTCTTCCCTGATTGCACTTGCATCACTTTGCAGTGAGTTGACTTCCTGTATTGTAAGTGCATCATCAGTGACGCTTCGTTCACTCAATGGGCTGGAGTTTGATTTCAGTCTGGATCCACTCCATTTTCCACTTCATTTGTGAGTTTCAAGTAACATTTTCAATCAACCCTTGCGGTTAATTGATGTAATTTCATTGGATTTCCTCCCCTTGCTTTCATTATGCATAAACACACCCCCTGCTGTTACTGGAATGTAGATGCTGCTCGAGAGATGCTGTTTACCTGAAGCTTTATGCTCACCAGTGTATGCAGCTATTGAGCTGCATACACTGTAGCAGAGCTGTGCTCACTGGTTGTGTTGTACATCTCACATCTGCCGGGGGAACTAAAATGTTTAAAAGCAGTCAGAAAAGGACACATGTTGTAGAGTAAAGTCAACAATGAATCTGCTTTTTATTTCTCCGCCTACATGTTTCCTTCTTGGTGTGCAAACTGTTTCCCTCGTCCTCCTCACAGCTCTTACTGGCTCTCTTTACAGTCCTCCGCCTTCATTTTGTCACTCGCTCTTTCTGTGTCGCCTTCCATCCCAATTCTCTCGCTCTGACCTTGAAATGAATGGGAAGGCACCACAGATAGATGAGACTACAATGATGGGAAATGGAATTGAAATGTTATGGAGTCGAATTTAAAGGCAGCAGTCGGGGAGTGGTGGGGTGGAAGACGGGAAAGAGTGGATGAGGGAGGTGAGGAGAGGAGAGGAGAGGAAACGAGGGCAAGGATAAAAGGGAAATTCAATGAGGGAGGAAGAAAAGGAAACAGGAGGTTAGGAGCTGTGGAAAATGAGAGGAAAGAAGAGACGCACAAGAACAAGGTGAAGGAGTAGGAACAGGTGGGGAATAATATAGTGATGAAAGTAGAAAAGGAAATGGAGCAAGAGAAGATGGAAAGTGAAGAAAATGGAGAAATAGTGAAGATGAAAGGAAGAAAGGAAACAATGAGAGAAAGTGGGAAGGAAGACAAACAGTGAAGGAGGCAAAAACAAATACAAAACAAGCTCAATTAAGTGTGGAGGCTGAATGACTGAATATTGTGTGTTTACATCAAAGACGCATAAATATGTCAGTGTTAGAAATGTGCTCAGAGTCAGAAATCAACACTTCAGCTGTTGTTCTTGTTCGAGACATTAACCTTCACTCTACGCTCCTGTTTGTTGAATGTGTTAAATGTTTTCTACTCATTTCCAGCGCTACTAGAGTAGATTCACAGTTCAGACTCATCCCCATTTATCTCATACTGGGCCTTAATGCAGCCCCTCAATGCATCGTCTGCCCCTCACAAATGACGGCAGGTGGGTGCAGCAGCTTCTGGTCTCACAGCCCGGGCTGTTTGCCTGAGATGACCATATTAGGGATATCCTCTCTCCGTGACATCACACGGGGCCAAGAGTAGAAAAAAAGTGAAGCTGAGTGTTTAGAGCAGTCTGAGGGATTACTGTAGCTGCACTGAGCTCGTGATCTGAAATGTTGGCCATGTTTAGTGGAACAGGAAATGCATGACAGAAAACAAGGAATTCCAGCTCATCCATCAGCTGCAGCCAATCTCTGTCTGCTGGGCTTCACTGCCACTAATTGGAGTCACTGAGCTGGACCTCTCTGCTTTTTTTTTTTTTTTCTTCTTCTTCTTTTTTTTGGGAACTTGGAGACAAATAATACATCTTGCTGTGTGATACAGATTGTCTGAAAAGTGGATACTTTATTATTAACACTAACTAGCAGGTATGCAACGAGGTGGGAGTTCTACCCTAACTCAGTCAAGGCTCTAAGGACAGTGGCTGTCGTGCTGTGTAGCCTGTGCATATTTGGTAATTTGTGGTATTGATCACTATCTATGAAACAGATTTGGCAAGAATTAAAATCACCTCTGAAAGAAATATGGGGAATTTTGATTTGGCACTACATTTTATGCGATATTGCCTGGGAAACTTTCTTCCCCTTCTTCCTCGAAACTAATAATTTATTTCCCAGGTGAAATTATGCACAAATCTTCAGGGTGAGCATTCTCCAAAAACTTGGGCTGTGAGTTAAAGTTTGGGCCTCATCAATTTCACCTGGGCTGCATCCAGTTTTTGATGACTGAGATGCAAAGAAACTGCCTGAAACAGCTTCCATGTCCTCTGCTCACCACCTCCAGGTAGCTTTCTGTTTACCGTGCAGGGCAGTGAGGGAGGAAGAAGCAAAGAGAACAGCTTCACATAATGGTGACCAGTAAAATCTGTCAGATGTGGTTTTCTGCTGGTGTTCTGTTTCTGAATAATGAGCTACTGTCTGCAGTTACCACTCAGCTGTTGAGGACAAACACAGTTTTTTTTTTTTCTCCATCTAACCTCACTTCCCACATTTCACAAAAGCCTCTGTCACCCTCGCCACACCGTTGCTCTGAAGCTGTGAGAGTAATCACACATGTGAAAATGGTTCCAAAGCTTCTGGCCACCTCAATAGACGAGTACAAAACAGCGCGATGGAAAAAAAAGAGAGGGTGAAACTTTCACACCCGGTCGCTAATGGGTAGATGTCGTCTGCAGGAAGCCATCAAAGCTGTTTGTGTATGTTGTCTGAGGTGGATTTGAAGTCAAATATTTGGCAGGTTTTCTCCTGGGAGGAGATTTCTGGAATATCCTGTGTATTTGCTGGGCTCTTCTGAAGACGGAGAAGGTCGGAGAGTTTCACAGACTTTAATATTTGCTGACTTGCCTCTAAAGTTTGGAGAGTTTTTTTTGCGAAAGTTTTAAATATATATTTTTCTCCACCTCCTTCCTTAATGTACATTCAACTGTGGTAATTCTACAAAGCTGAAAGGCAAGAACATGACAGGTCTTGCCTGATAACACAAATTGCACATTCATTATAACCCGAGAAGCTTAATGGAAACACTGCAATCCCTCCAACTCTGGATACATGTGCCACACTGGGCTGACAAATATCCGTGAAACAGCAAGGTAACCGGACGTTTTGGCAGAGTTTACATCACACAAAAGACCAACAGCAATGGCATCCATCCATTTGTAACAGTGCATGGTTCTCCTACAGCTACAGGTCGAGCCATATCAGAAGCTACTTTACTTCAGAATAGCATTCCTGCTTTTGACTTGGTGATGCACTACAGTGCTCCCTCTGGGCTGGCAGACAGAGACTGCCCCAGACAAGGGAGTTCAAGTATCTTAGGGTATTATTCATGAGGATGGGAAGGTGGAGCAGAACACTGGTGCATCAGCAGTGTTGCAGGCATCAAAGTGGACTATCATGGTGAAGCTTTCAGTTGACCGGTGCATCAATGTTCCAACCACCACCTTTTCTCATGAGATCAGTGTAGGGACTGAAAGAGTAAGGCTGCAAATTTAAGTGGCCAAAATGAGTTTTCTCCATAGGAGGGCAGGGCTCAGCCTTAGAGACAGAATGAGGAGCTTGGACTTCCAGATGCATCCCATAGTATAGCAAGTGAGGGGAAGACCTGGGTTAGACAGAACTCGCTAGAGAGATGATAAATCTCACCCAGTACGGGAATCCCTCAGAATCCCCAAGGAAGAACTGGAAAATTTTTGCTGGAGCAAAGGACGACCCCAGGAAGCCCTGCTCAGCCTGCTGCTCCTATGAGACATCTTGGGATAGGCGGAGGATGGTGGATGGATGCTTCCCTATTCAAGTTAAATGAAAAGCATTCCCTTGTTTCCCTCCATTGAGTCTCATTCAGTATCTGTCTTGTATCTTGTGCTCAGGTGTCCTACCACATGTAATTGGTGTTTCTAAGCAAATGATAAATTAATGGGTTTTACTCCATTCAATCTTTTACCTTTATGAAAAATGGTCCATTTTGTATCAGATGCAAAGATCAGGAGAAATCTCTGTAAATTACAAACATCACGATTCAAATAAGTACCCAAATTCAAGGGGACTTTCCCAGTGGCACGTTATTGCACTCTGAAGGTAAAACAACATATTTTCTTAGTATAAGACCATCCCAACACTGGCTGGGGTACAATAGGACTTTATTGTGCTTTATTATATTTCAACCAGCAGCTCTGCTGGTATTCTTTCTTTTTTTCTCTTTTTTTTTGTGACACAGAGCAAAGGAATCTCTGTGTTGATATATCACTTAATAGGAGATTGTTGTTGTGCAGTTATTGAAGTCATATAGGCTTTACTTTCCTTTAAGCTGCAGCAGCCAGCAGTTATGAGTGTATCAGAGAGAATGTACCTCTGGGAACAACAGATCCATTCTGGTAACAAACACGAAGGATGCAATCAAACTAAATTTTCCAAGACAAGGTAATTCTGTTGCAATAATAGCAGTGGGTAGAATATTGCAGTGGAAATGGCTTAGCTGTATTTTCAAAGTATAAAACAATTTCTACGAGAAATCAGGAAAAATCAAATTTAATGTTGCATTTCTATGCACTGCTGTTATGTGAATATTAGGCAGTGGGGCTAATTCTCAATGATCTTGTAAGGCATCTGTCCAAGACTCAGGCTATGAGCTTTTAGCCAAACTGCAGGTTTTTTGGACCAGACACTGTCTTATGAGGAACTACTGGCAGCTACGGGCATGTTGGCCCATGACGTGGTAGACAGATGGCTCAACCAATCACTTGCCAAATATTTTTAGAAATCGCCTGCCCATTTCTTAAACAGTACTATAAAAAAAACCAAAAAAAAAAACACATCTGAGTTAGGTTCATCCAGTCCAGTAAATCACTGCATAGGAAGATGACATATCAAGATGCTAGGTTTTTTTTTTTGGAGAAAGACTACATTACTGATCCTCACAGATATGATGCTTTTTGTGTGCCACTACTTCTATGATGGATCTTAGCAGTGAAATAGAAAACTCAGGTGCTGCTTAACTCACACTACAAGGAGTCAAACTGCGAACCTTAACACAATATAGTTTCTTCACTTAACGTTGCCAAAGAAGACAGACCAACACAGGATGACAAAGGTTTGAATGTATTTACGTCACTTCAAAGTGATGTTTTTGCTAACCATGTTTAAGTCGACCACTGTCTGAAATGAGCCGAGTAATACTGTAGCTGTTTTAACTAACCGGAGTCCACAAGACAGGAATCCAGGGGTGCATGGAGATCACAAAAATCATGAGAAGCAAACAAACGAATAAAATCCACTTTTATATCTTCATGTGAGTGTTTAGACTACTTCCTCACAGCATCTGAAAAGAGAGGATTACTGATCTCACCTTAAATGAGCTTGACCCCATCTTTAATTTCCTGGTGTCTAAATCTTGGAGGAAAAACAAGCTGGCTAATTACTAAAGATCCAAAGATTCCTGCAGGACCATGAAACCAGATTTTAATATATTTATGTCTCGGTGCTTTTTCTTTGTCTGGTTTTCAAAACAAAACTATCTTTTTGGGAAACTTTTCAACAGAAAATCTCCAATTTGACACAACAAGACAGTATTTTACAGTCTTCACTCACATTTTGTCACAATATAAGTAAAAAATAAATAAATTAAATTCAGCTCAGCCTTTCTGTCAAATTATAAAACTTTAAGTGCTTTTTCAAAGTTTCAGATTTGAGAGTTTTGTGGTTTTGCATTTTGTGATCAATTAACAGCTACTTTGTGATTCCAGGACAGGACAAAGAGCTTTTCAGCCAGTGACAAAACACCAAACCACGACAACCAGCACCACAAACATTTGCAAGCGCATGACAAAAACCAAGATTTCCCTTTAGAGACATGAAAAATGTACAAGATACTGCCAGTATATTCACACCCAAAGTGTAATTGTATTTGGAATAAAAGCCTTTTGACACCTCTGATGTCCCACCCCCAGTAACCACTTTTGTTTTCATGCCGCTAACAATTCTGTTAAAATAGGTCTCACTTATTCCAAATGGGGGACTGTTCTTAAAGAAAAGAAACACAGCTTTGATTTCAAGTACTCTTTCATTATTGTTTTTCTTTTATTTAAGCCTGAAGTGGCATTTTTCCCCATACCTGGCTCTCCTGATCAAAAGCTTCACATCCGGCAGTTTGCAAGATGCGACTTGAAGTGTTTTCAGAAGCAAAGGGTTACAGCGAGTGCATTTCAACAACACACGAAAAGACTTGAGCTAGAAATGTCAAAAACAGGGTGTTAACTAACCCAAAAGGCAGATAACAAACTGCAAATAAAGACAGGAGCAGCGCTGAAGGGTTTATTTTGGTCCTTGTAGTGAAGAGCTTGTGTTTTTCTAACCGTGAACCCTTCAGACGTCCTCGTACCGGCAGCTCCGAAAGTGCGCTCGGGAACGAAAACTCCAACAGGTCACGCTGCTGAGCTCGAGCAGAGGTTATCTGCTGTATATGCTGTCAATAATTTAGAATAAAATCTAGTAAAATCTCTTTCTGCCACACACACATGGAATATTCAGCCCACATGATTTCACGAGTATCAACTTTTCATGTTGCTCCAACTAAAAAGTATTTTGGTAATTATTATTTGATATTTGCAGAGTAAAGAGTTTGAAGCATCTTTCATACTTCAGTGCTAGTACACGCAAGGACCTTTTTTTTTTAATTAATTTATTTATTTTTTTTGTCAGCTTAGCACACCTTAAGCTGTCTTTAGAGGGACAATCTCCAGAAGAACCTTGACTGAAAAACCGAAGCCAACAAGAAAGTGCCAGATCCTGAAGTTCCTCTCCCAACATATTTACAGCTTATTTACTTTATGTGTATGCAAACAAGTAAAAAAAAAAATACAGACAGAAGCTAAAGGCTTTGTAATCCTGATTTTGAATCAACCGATCAAAAATGGAATTTGGGGTGCAGTCTAGAGAGTTCTGGGTGGCTGGAGCATAGAAACTAAAAAGCACTTCCCCAAAGCTCACATATTAACAGTCAAAGATGCTCATTAGACCATGCTGAAAACTTCCACCTCTTACTGTCACTAAATACTGCCAATTCAAGAAAGAAAAAAAAAAAAAAGGATGGCGGGTGCCATAAATCTAAAGTTGTGGCTTCAAAATACAGTTCCACAAACCAGCAGGGAACTCCCCAGTGGCTACAGTCTATGAATAGCAACAAAAAAGGCATTTGCACAAACCAGCATAATTCACATGTTAACCTGGCAGTGATCCCAATACTCACTGAGCGGCATTTCCCCCAAAACCACAAATGTCAAGCACAACGAAGGTACTACAGGAAATGTCAGGTGAGCCCGAAAGTCATTACAATTCATCCTCTGGGAATCAACAATATCTGTACCAAATTTTTATGGCCACATATGTAATAATGTCAACCTTATGATAGCGACACAGATGAAAAGTCAGAGGATCACCAAAGTCTACAGGATTCATCACTGTGTTCAGGTGTTGGGATATTTCAGTGTGGACGAAGTGGGTGGGCTGACAGGTGGACTGATTTAAATTTTCATCCATAAAACCAATATTATTTGACTTCATGCTTCATGTAAATAAATATGATACTACAAGTCTCCGTGTCTCTTTTGCCATGGATGCCAAGTTTTCCTTTTCGGGCTAAAAGCAGCAGGTGTGTGTGCAGTTGCCACGTTTCAGAACATTTTATTTCAGAGCAAATTGTTTATAATATGATGGCACCAGTTAAGAATAAAGCTTAATTCACACGAATCCAGGGTTCCAGATCATTGATCTCAGTATTTATCTTGGTTATAAACTAGAATATGACCATAATGATGGTAAGTTGTGCTTCACATCTTGTGCATTGTGTCTGTATTAGTGAGTCTGTATTATGGTGGCCAGAGGTAAAGATTTACTGTAACATACATCAAGTCAACTGTGGCTTTGGCTCGGAGACAGCTCAATACACTTCTGCTGAGATGAATTATGGGCTGTGATGGCTTCATGTGTGTTCAGTCTATATCCACAACATTAAAACTGCTGATAGGTGAAATGAAAAGAAATTGATCTGCTCATTAGAATGCAGTCTTGTGCTGCGAGACTCCGGGTCACCGCATTCGTGTATAAAACCCACCAAAACACCTACACACAGTTACAGACCGAGCAGACCCGCCATGGGAAACGCACTCTCCAGCAGGTCAGGAACAGCTGGAGGATGAGAAAAAAGCGCCCACACCACTGACCTGGCCTCCAGACTTCTCAGATCTCAAACTGATAGATGTGCTGAAATAAGTCAGATCCACAAAGGCTTCACTCCACCGCCCACAGGGATCTAAATGGTTTCTGCACCAGCTTCCCAAAGCCAGAAACCACAGGACATCCCTACCAGTCCTGTCCATGCGGAACAGAGCTATTGTGCCAGACAAGAACCTTCTGACACAGAGTACAGAACAAAGATCTGAATTATAAGGGCCCATCACATTTTAAAGACCTCATAGCACAATATTATCCCAACAGAGCACTTTGCTCTAAGGCTGCAGGCTTATTTGTGGTTCCTACAGTCTTCAAAATACAGTGGAAGGCAGAACCTGCAGCTACCATGCACTCTGTGGTTATGGTGGACATGCTTGCTAGGTCATCAGGTGATTCTAAATTGGCTGTACAGTAGGTGTGAATGTGAGTGTGAATAGTTACATCTCTCTGTGTTCGAGGCCTCCTAGCCTCCCATCCTGTCCAAGGTGTAGCCTACCTCTCGCTCACTGAACTGGATAAGAGGCTAAAAGTGGATGGTTGGTTTTTAGTAGTGTATCTGTGTGATTGTGTATACGCAGAAGGGGAGAGAGACTCTGTATTATAGGAGCTTAAAGTTTCCTAAAAGCCTGTCAAAATCAAACCAAATAATATTTCTGATATTTTAAAACTTTTGCTTCTCTTCAGTCTTTCTTGTCAAAATATATATACAAGCACTGACGCTTTGGGGCATCTAAGTTTTAAAAGAAAAAGATCAGAGTAAAAAGCTCTGACTTCTGCTGTCTTGGTTAACATTTAAAGTTTGGGTGAACTTTGAAAATCCCCTTTTTTTTGTTACATGGAGACTTTCAATCTGGCAAACCTAAAAGCCGGTAAGCATACAGAGGACTGTAAAGGCCACTGAATCTACTGTATGGGCACCCTGACAGAAACACAGCTGCAAACATCCAAAAAGAAATATCTGCGGTATCCTTACCTGAACTCCTTCACAAAGTTGGCAAGGTAAGGTTCACTCTGCCCTCATATTCACACTTACACACCACCGAAACTGAACACTGTCCTTTAATAAGCCCTCCCAGAAATACACTGGATGAAATTAACAGATGCAAAAGAAACATTTCTTGGTAATCCCAGAGCTTCAGAGCAGAAAAAAACCACTTCGGAATTGGATAAAGTAGTGGCCGGTTGCTTTTTATGGCTGTTTTGGGATATTTTGGGGGGTTTAAGTGGGATTTGGCAGGTAGGGGAACTCTAAAAATGACCCCCAAATGAATTAGTACTGCAAGCTCCAGTAAATTGTTGTTTTTGGACTGGTTGCTGTGCTGCTGCTGAATATGAGATGTTCTGTCTCTCCAGCGGCATTGTAAAATATATAAAGAAGATGTTCTGTGAGCTATTGTGGCTGCTTTCCAAGGGAGAATTTGGCAAGTGATATTAAAAGGCACGACCAGGTTAATTTGAATTAATGACTGCTACCCCTGACCTAACCTAACAGTGAGCACGAACACCAGAGCCTGCCCTGCACCAGCCCAAAATAGTCCATTACTGTAAACAGCTCCTGCTGTCCCTGCTTTTGCTCAGTTTCGAGTAAAACCTGAGGCGGATATGAGTGTTGATGGTGAAGTAATTGGGGCAAATAAACCACGTAATTTTCCTGCTGTGATAATTGAGACATTAAAACAGGATGAGATCGTTGTTTTGGCTGCAAACATTTTGACTGTGAGTAGATGGAGTCTTTGAAGAAATTTTTATTTGAACTCTGCCGAACTAAACGAGTTTCAGAACGATGTCATTAATTTAAAGAGTTGTCCTTAAGTATTGAATGAGTGTGGTGAGAAAACAAAGAAATCTCACGATTTGTTTTGTTTTTATGAACCATACGTCTGGATTAAAGATTATTGATGATTAAAGTTTGATTGAGTGAACAGTTTGTGTTTGATGGTATTTGTTGAAGCTTATGCAGATGAAATATATAAATTAACCATGTTAAACTTAAATAAGTAGACTGCGCAGGTGACATCTCTCTGGCTTCAGCTGGGAGGAACTTCAGTTTCGGGGATTTCTGCATCACTCTGGCACACTTTAAGCCCTCCCAAAAAAGGTCAGATCTTCCCCGCGAATAACTCCTTTTCCTCTGGTGTGTTTGTATTATGTAACACCTTTGTGCTGCTGTGAACAGCGAACTCTATCTCCTGCAAAGAAACAGGTCAGGGGTTGTGAATCCCAAACGGACCTTGCTCACCTCCAAACATGCTTAGATGTGCTTGGTTTACCCCGCTATGCCCTGTCAGCACGGGGACGGGAGGGGCAGGGCAGGGCTGTCCCCGGAAGGATGTCCCCATTTAGAAACATGAAGCAAGGGAAACGAAGCAAAACTGAAGTACGTGATAGATCAGTGGGGAGTTTGAGCAATGGCTATCTTCGATGTTCACAGCTACTGGGCAGAAATGTACTTAATTATGTTTTTACTGCACTCATTTGGCTCTTTTCCAAGTTTGTGAAAACAGCTTGGGAACATGCTAAAACCCTTTTTTGTGGATTTGTCTACATACTTTAATATTCTGTCTCATTCTTCCATCCTTACTTCACTTTCGCCTCTACTACTACTTCTTTCCCCCCTCACACTCCTTTAGTCTTTCCATATTCCTCTCACCCTCTTTTGCATTAGGTCTGACTCAGCAGTGTTTTCAGAGGCTAATAACAGAACCAGCCAGTCAAATTAATTACTGCTGGCCCTGCAGCAGTCATACCTCTTACACACACACACACGGACACAAACACACACAGGAGTATTTCTGGATGCTCAGATGGCTGAGGAGGCAATTCCAGACATTAAATACCTTTGGGGCGCTGAAGTGAATGAGACTACACACTTCCCCTTTCCGTCTGGAGCCTTAAAGGGCAATTACACCCTAAAACCTCAACGTGATTAAAATAACATCACATGCAAGTATTTCTAGCTACCGCGGCAATTTCAAAGCAGAGCGTACTTCTAAAGCATCATTAGAATTTCCAGGTTCAGGTGTGAGGCTAGATTTCATGTTCCTGCACTTGTGCTGAACTTGTCTATGCACATCCTGGCTCTTTGGGCTCACCGATTGCAGAGAAACTGCTACTCATCTTCTCAGCTGGCACTGTTTATGACAGCAGGTAATCACATTTCCCAAATGGCTTTATTTTACAGGCAGTGAGACCTCTTAAGACCTACCTGATAATCACTGACCAATTTAGGCTAGGGTTGGTTGGGCTTTGTAACACCACATGCTCAATAGATGAAAGATTAAAAGAATGTCCATGTAGTTTGTTCAAATACTATAAAAGCAAGATGGATGGAGGGATGAACCCCGATCCCTGATGTTTACCAGTAAGCTGGATAATCTAGGAATAAGCCATATGTGAACATTAACCAGAAATGCTGCTTTCTTCTTCGGGCCAAAGCTCATTTAAAATGGACTAAGTGAAAAACTGATTTGGGAAAAAATGACACTGCCTCCTCCAGACTAAAGAGGAGAGGGACAATCAGCTTGTTATCAACTCTCAGTTCAAAGCCTGCATCTCTGATGGTATGGGGGTGCATCAGTGCAGATGTATTTGGCAACTTGCACATCTGGAAAGGCACCATCAATGCTGAAAGGTATACACAGGTTATAGAGCAACAGGTTATAGAGCAACATGTGCTCCCATCCAGACGACTTTTCCACGGAAAGCCTTCCTATTTTAGCAAGATGCTGAACAGCATGGCTTTGTAGTAGAAGAGTGCGGGTGCTGAACTGGCCCCCCTGCAGTCCGGACCTTTCATTAACTGAAAACATTTAAAGCATCATGAAATAAAACATACATCAAAGAAGAACAAAGAGTGTTGAGAAGCTATCTCTATCAGACAAGAATAGGACAACATTCCTCTCCCAAAGGTCCTGCAGCTGCTCTCCTCAGTTCCCAGATGTTTACTGTTAAAAAAAAAGAGGGGTTCAAAATGAGCTAATATTTTTCCTAAACCTACATTTTCTCAGTTTAAACATTTAATATGTTTTCTATGCTCTACTGTGAAAATAATGTGGGTTTACATTTTAGTCACATATGGTTTTATTCACATTTTACACTATGTCCCAACTTTTTCAGAATCAGGATTGCAGTAAAAGCAGGTGAATGCTGGATAATGATGGATGGCTGGTTTTGCTGATTTGTTTTCAAAGAATAAGCTCTTTTTTCCTGCTCAGGAGGTCTTTCCACAAATCTCCACACCATTTTCTGAGTGAAGGCTGCCTGATTCGGAATAATTCATTTCTTAGTCGACTGCTTCCACTTGTTTGTTATGAAGTTAGAGATCAGTCGGTGCGCTCTTGTGCTGAGCCTACAGCTTATTGATTCTTAGGTTATAATGTCAGTGTAGGTGAAACAGCCTTCACGTTTCCTGTGATTCGTTTATAGTCGCATCAAATCAGAAATGATAAATTAACAAGATCATGCAGGCCGGTAGGCAGCAGTTATGTACAAGATTGTCCACATAGCAACTAACATTGCTAAAATGAGCCACGCCTAAGTGTATGGTTAGATTTTAGCTGGTGCACCTGAAGTCCATTTAAAGTTACAGTGTGTAAAACCTTCACTGCTAGATGTCAGTAAATCGCAGATTGCAGTCAATTCTGTTCTGTTTTCTCACTCCTCCCAAATCAAGTGCATAATCATAACTACGGTGGCTGTTATACTGTAGGACAAACATGTTTTACTCAGCTAAGAGAGATCAAAAACATTAAATTTAGACTGTACCGCCTGCGACAGCTGGCGTATTTCTACTACTGTTTGGACCAGATCCCAATCTGCAGGCATTTTTTCCCATCTGTGGAAGGTTGTCAGTCCACTGTTTACCTCAGCTGTGAGAAGCATCCACCTTTATTCACTCTGGAGAAGGCTGTAAAACTTTCTGAAAGGAGCCCGATATGAGTCAGTGAGTCAGAGGAGCTCACTTCTGACCGCTGACAGCGATACTGCGATCGCGAACTTTTCTGTCGGTAAGAGCTGCTGTTTTTGCCGCTGTTAGCCTGGCGCTAGTGAAACTGTATTTGAGGTGTATGTAACTTTATTGGACTCTATTGTGTAGTTTGCTCTTGTCAGCTGTCCGGACACAGGAGGGTTGCATGTCTTATCTGCTGACAATAAGTAATTGCAATGATATCTTAGAGCCATGACTTCAGTTTAGGAGATGAGGCATGAGGTGAGGAGGAAGAGGATGACATTTTATTAAGATGCTGGTGGCGTTGTCTCTTTCCTTCGCATTTCCACGTCTCTGGTGAAGGGGACCCCTTCTCCGACAATAAAACGTAGGTATGATGCTTCATATCTGGAGTCTGAAGGTGCAGACATGAATTTAAATGTCCCTCCACAGCAGGCAAATGCCTTTGAACTCTCTTATGCTTTTGGTGTATGTGGCCGCACTCTAGCCAAATATTGGAAGGGAGACGTCCTTCCTGGCCACTGTATTCAAATATGGTGGGGGAACATGGTTTCCAACAGTTTGTTCGAAGATGTCATTACACACTAATCTATGTATATTCATGGGTTAGGGTTAGGGGGTTAGGGGTTTTTCTATTAAATAAGCCCAAAAAATTACTGATTGTTGCTTTAAAGTCCATTAAAGTGTTCTTAATTACTGTTTTCCTCTAATGTCCTCTAATGTCTGACGAAACAGTGAAGATAACAATAAAAAGTTTGTGGAAATGGCTAAACTAGTTTGATAACCCAAACATTCAGACATCCTTCTTTGGTGTAGCAGCCTGACCACAGATCTCTGAGGTGACCCCTCTGTGTTGACAGTTTAAGCCTCCTGTGTGTGACGGTTCTGTGGTGTCATATGCTGTGAATCTAAAGACAGACGACCGCTGATGTGTGACTCTAGTTTCACTTACTCCAGTCGTGCATAAACCCCATCTCAACAAACACACACAAAATCACACCCCTCCTTTCTGTCCAGGCACTTAGTCTCTGCCGGCACACTTGTCATGTTTTGCCTCCGGCGGCATATGGCTGCTTGTTGGCCCGCCTTACCCAGTTGACCAACTTCCAGGATCCGATACAAACATGCCCACCGAGAGACGCCTGGTGGTCATTTCCCATCCAGCACAGAGCAAATGTCCAATTTCAACTCATGAAATTCCTGCTTTGTATTGGTATTATGCTTGGTTAGTAGATTACGAGGAAATGAAAGTGAAAATGTGCCGTCGGTTTTACTTTTGTGGGGGGATTATTCAAATACAGTCTATTCTTGTACGAACCGCACTTACTCAACAGTTTGACGATTGACGTTTTGTTTCACACGGCTCCCGTGGAGATCTGACTTAAAAGATTATGTGCATATCTCACTTAAACAAATTGTTAAAACCAGCAAAAGCTAAACTTATCCACCTGATCTCACAGACTTTTGATTATACCCTATCACTCGCATTAGGCAAACAGCTGATGTAAGCCTGTGTAACAAGTTAGATTGTGTAACTTACCCAGAGCAAGCTGCAGAGTGATTAAAAAAGAAGCAGAAAAAAGGGTTTTGAAGCGAACGAGAGTTGTGGGGGAAAAACAACTGATTTTTTAAAGATTATTAAAAAGTAAAAGCGAAATGTTACCAATTTCCTTTTTTTTTATTTGACAGAACACAGACTGTCTCCTGATATCACACCTTCCAATCCAGAAGAAGCAGTGCAAATACAGTATGTTCCTTATACTGATTGTGGATTTATACTATGTATCATTTTGGCCCCTGAAAAGGATCCAATAATTACACATTCCTGCAAGACTGCACCTGTAAGGAGAGACATTTTACTGTACTTTTACTTCTGAGAGTGTGTACAGTAATAGTATAGGCATAGCTTCAGGTCTGTTGGTAGTTTCCTACGCTGCTGCGTGACCTTCCACAGAAAGCTGTCTCCCAGCTTGGCTGTTTGTCAACTCATCTTGCTGAAAGAAGGCTGTATTATCCCACACCCGTGCTTGGAAACCAAGCTTTGGCTCCCAAGAGTGACATCCAGATGAGTGAAAGTTTGGAACTGACGAAAGTTTCCAGACCTCGGGTTGCCAGAACTCTCTCAGATAAAACAGCAGTGCCTGGAGCCTGAGCAGAAGGAGAGTTATAAGGACGGGCGCTGCCAGCCTGCCAGCAATGTGACAATAATATCCCCACTTCACACATTTGTGATGGGTGCACTGATGCACAAATGTACTGTTACCGGGGTGTGTGTATGGGACAGAGTGTGTATATACAACACGCAAGTAGATCCAACCAAAATACACTCAACCTTGGATATCCTTTCCATCTCTCTACATCAAACCCCTGAAGGATATAAATAGTTCTGTTTGCGTCTGTGCCAGTGTGAGTGTGAGTGTGTGTGATGATGTAAGGCAGTGTCGTGGGTCTCGCTGTCAGCCATCCAGAGGACAGCGAGTGACAGTTGTTGTACTTTCACGGCAGGATAATGACATTAGTATCTTGGGAACTTCTGTCTGATCTTATTTTATTGTTACAATTATTATTATTAATTAATTTTTTTTTTGGAGGGAAGGGAGGGACTTATTCTTTTCAAAATAAAAGTATCTGCCTCTTGAAAAAAACAGCATGAAATTAAATCTTATTACAGGCTTCAGTTCAGCAGATGAATCTTCTGGAGATGTTCTTTAATAGAAAATAAGTCAAAATGCGTTGCAACTACTCTGTAATTGGATTGGTGGTGAAAAGACAAGATGATCTTGGATTATCTCTGAGAATAAAGTGATAAATTTATGAGAAAACTGCAACCATACATTTTGACGCACCTACTGTATCTGAGCCCAGGTCACAGGGACAGCAGTCTGAGCAGAGATGACACTAAGACATACTTTTATGAGCAATAACTCCTTAAAAGTGCTGCATTGTTAAAAATAAAATTAGCACTTTATGTTTTTTCTTCTTCTTTTTAAGTAAACATGGTTTGTTGACTTCGACTGAATAGACCCAAATCTCGGAAACATTCTTCAGTCTGGATACTCTAAAAATATGGTAATACAAAAATTACTTTTCTTTTCTTTTTGCATCCGGTTGCAAAGAACAACTTGATTAATTCACAAATTATACACCTGATAAACGCCAGGCAGATGCGTCTTTGGTGTAATAAGGCTGGCTGAACCTCCCCTTGTGAAGTGTTGTAGGTCCTTAAAAAACAACAAAAAATAACAGTTTTCTTGTTAACAAAGATGGGGTTTTTTTTCTTGGAAAGCTGTTATATTTCACTTGTAAATTTATCATTTTAAACCATGCTTTTTTTTTTCTTTTAGTTCTCCTCCTAATATTACCATACAGTATTTATATGTACAGAGATGTGAAGAAAAAGGTGGAATTGAAAGCAAGGCACTGTTCTGGCTTCAATGGAGAAAATGCTCTCACATGCAGCTCTTGTTTGCTAGATTGCTGCTAAAATCAGGAGATTTTAACACAGAATATTAAAATATTAATGCTGTGGTTAGGGTAATGTAAATACAATAAAAAAGCATATTTATATCACAAATGGCCAACTTACAAAACAAAAATGTATTAAAGATTTTAATCCAGACTAAAACTTTTATTTCAGCTCTAACAGGAGCAGCACTGCTGTAGTGGGCTTTGTTTTCTTTCCTTTCTTAGAAACTGAAGCAAAAAAAAAATACAAACAGCCAGTACAGCTGAAAATATGAAGCAAAAAAGTGCCACCAACATTAAGTGTGCTGAAACACTGCAGCAATGAGCACTTAGCAACAGAAGTGCCACTAAGATTCCCCAGAAGTGAAGATCTTCACAATCACTTTTTTAACAGTCTATTTTTGCTCCTCAGAGGCACAGCAACCTGAAACTTAACTTTTATTTTTCCATTTCAACCATTTAGCGACTTGGAAGGAGTGCAGCGGCATGGTATGCTCCAGTTCCTTGGAGAACATTTCAAGAGAAGTGCTGCCGTGTCCCAGGGAAGATCATGTACAGAGAGATTCAGTGGGAAGAGAAATAAAACATGAGATATATGAGAGGTCGAGGGAATTTTTAAGTGCTGAGAGCAAATCGAAGTGGGATGATTCGGTGGGGAGAAGGCGAGTTAAGGTACAGTACTACTTTTTGCAGAGTTTTTAGCTCGTGATAAAAGTTATAGTGACTAACTACTTTTCTACCTAGAGTCCCAGATTGCGGTTTAACTTTCAGCTGGAAGTTATGTGCACAGATCAAATCGGGGACAAAATGTGTACCAGAGTATCTCCTTTAAAAGTGTCACATCAAAACTTAATAATCTAGACAGTTTCTGAAGATGAAGTGAAGTACTAAGAGATGTCTGAAAATATAGCATTTAATATCTGCAGCAGGTGATTAAAACTGACGTCAAAAATAGCGTTGATGTTACTGACTGTATGCTGCTGGCTCCACAAGAGAGAACATGAACACAGATGAACGCTTTCTTAAAGGAAAATCTTGAACATTTATATCAGATGTTAAAAATGTACTGCAATGGAATAAACACTACAGGACAAATTTGGGTCTTCCATGGCCCACCATGTCTACTAACAAAATCCACTGGTTCTAAAAGAGTCAGTACCTCCAAGTCTAAGGCCATGATTGCTTGGAAAAAACTAGTATATTTCTACCCCTGAGTTGGTGTAAAGTTGCCACATCAAGCAATGTAGATTAGTATCTCAGTACTGTATTCAGAAATTATAGTAAAAGGGAGCATGAAATGAAAGAGGGGCACTCTATCAGACTGTTTGACTTACAAGCCAGTCTTGGTGGTCATGAGCTATGAGTGGTGACCAGGGTACCCTATGATTTTCCTCCATAGGGTGTATGAGCTCAGCCTTAAAAAATTAGGTAAAAAGCTGAGAGTAGAGCCATTGCTCCTTCAAGTCAAAGGATCCAACTGAACTACCCTATTAGGATGTACACCTCTGTGGTGTTTTTATGGGATGACCCAGTGAGGGCAGATAGGTAGCCCCAGAACTCACTGGAGAGATTATATATATATCCCATCTGGGCTGTGGGGATCTCAATATCTTCTGTGGCAGAAGATGGATGGATGGATGGATGGATGGATGGATGGATGGATGGATGGATGGATGGATGGATGGATGGATGGAT
>JAVDPK010000928.1:141301-152296 GCA_034780415.1 Cichlasoma orientale | reverse complement strand
ATGGATGGATGGATGGATGGATGGATGGATGGATGGATGGATGGATGGATGGATGGATGGATGGATGGATGGATAGCTTGTAGTCAGTAAGATTAGAAATGAGTGGAGTAAGACCAGAAAGTGCTATTATAGTTCAGTTCCATATCATTAGCTGAATGAGCACACTGGTTCATCACGAACAAACTGTTTAAGAAAAATGCATTTTTTTTTTATTTTCATAAGATATTTATGGGGATATGAAAGTGAAATTGAAGTCATTCATGCAACAGAACAGGTCTCAGATTTGTGTATATTTTTGGAACTTAATAACAGCTCAGCCCATGAAGTCAGTTTTGGGGATTGCTAGAGACATGACATGTAAATGTTAAAGTGGATGACAGGAAGGTTGTTGGAGGATGTTTAGGAAAAAAAATAGAAATCAATAAAAATGGTCTAAAAGTGAAATCCAGCACACTAAAGCTCGCTCACTAGCCTGTACCAAGTTCATCACATACACCAGTGTTTAATTTGTTTCATACAACGACTGACAAAAGAACTGAATATGAATTAAATGGTCTAAAACCAAAGAAAATACTAACAAAATGAATAATCAAGAACATGAAACCATTTCTTAATTTAGTACATGATACAAAGGTTCAACACACAGCCATATGTGTTCTTTTAACAGACAGATAATAACTGACTGTGTTGTCAGTTGGTGGAAACAAGACAAATAGAGCAGAGAGACCTGTCACAACAGCTTACTGTCACTGCAAAATGCCTGTGTGTGTATGTTTTAAAGCAGATTCTTTTGTGTGTGTGTGTAAATATATGTGTGTGTGGAAGCTGGCTGCATGAAACACGTCAGACTAATGTGATTATGGCAAAGAAAGCCCATTATAACAATATGTGTCCCCTTAGTGGAGAGGATAAGATTACATTTGTGTAAAATTACTCCGCCTCCTAATTGTGTCAATGGATGGTATTTGTCTTTGTGGAGTAAATGGATTTTGGTTTTCCAATTAGAGACTGTTAATAAAGCTCCACAGATGAACGGTTACGTGCAAACAGGCTGTTTGAGACATCATCTCTGTACACAGACAGGTGACAAATAAACTTTTCCTTAGTAAACTGCTGGCTCACCACATGCACCCATACCATATCCAGGCTATTTCATCAGATTCACATCACTAATCCTTTGTAGATGGAGCCACTGACATCCCGGAAGAGACCACCATCAGAATATTTTTAGAATTTTATTATGGGATAAAGGTGATTTAATGGAGTTAAAAGTGAGTGGAAGATTGCTGTTACTCCTCCTCCTCGACCCGTGCTTTGAGCCATCTGACAGTTGGTATGACTCAAGTTCATGTTTATGTCTAGTCAAGCCAAGTTTAAGTGGTTTTTGAGTTATGTGCTGCTGGCTCCTGACCAGCTCTGTTTACATTCTGCATTTTGGCTAATAAAGCTGGAAATATAAATTTAGCTTTCGCCTTTGAGTCCTGCATTGGGGTCCTGTGCCTTGCCAGCCACAGCAGCAACCCTGACAGTTTAATAATCCACATTGAAGTGTTTTACTCTGTGGTGCAGTTGAGAATGTTATATTGTTCTTTCTTTGTACATTTTTATGCTTAAATCATCCACTCCATCTAATTAACCATAGACCCAGACAAAGTTTTAATTCATTTGAAAGTCTGTCTGCTTTTTCAGACTTTTCATCTGATTTAGTGCTCAGTTTAGATAAAATATTTAGAGTGGGTGATTTTATTATCCATGTAGATGCTGAACATGATAGCCTCAACGCTGCATTTAATCTATTATTAGACTCAATTGGCTTTTCTCAAAATGAAAATGAGCCTGCCCACTACTAATCACACTCTGGATCTTGTTCTAACACATGGCATAGAAATTAAAGACTTTAAATTTAGAGTAATGGATGTCTCAGCACTGGGGAATAAATATCATTACAGTAGATGTCTTTCTGAAAGTTTAAAAAAAATGTAATTCCTCTATTATGATCTTTTTCAGCACCATGTGCCAACACAGTGCAGCAGCTAAATAAGCTCTACTCCCACAGAGGTCAATTATCTCATCAGTAGTTTTACATCTTCACCGCGTATGACTCTAGATACTGTGGCTCCTCTGAAAAAGAAAGCGTCAAATCAAAAGGGCCTGACTCCCTGGTATAACACACAAACATGCAGCTTAAAGCAGATAACATGTAAGCTGGAGAGGAAATGGCATCTCACTAATTTAGAAGATGTTCATTTAGCCTAAGAGTTTGTTGCTCTATAAAAAACAAAAAACAAACCCTCTGTAAAGCTAGGGCATCTTACTATTCATCACTGATTGAAGAAAATAAGAACAACCCCAGGTTTCTTTTCAGCACTGGAGCCAGGATGATAAGGATTCAAAGCTCTGTTGAGCCGAGTATTTCTTTAACCTTAAAAGTAGCTCTATGTAATGATACATTTGTGAAATTGTTGTGAAGAATTTTATCTCTAATGGCTAAATTTTTTTGTGTGAAGAAATTCATGAAGTCATTACTAGTTAATACTATTGATATGCATTTAGATTTGAATGGTTTATGTGAAGAGTTTCAGTCAGGATTCAGAATTCATCATAGTGCAGAAAAAGCTCTTGTGAAGGCTACAAATGATCTTATGACCTCTGACAGTGAACTCATATCTGTGGTTGTCCTGTTAGACCTCAGTGCAATACTGCTGACCATAATATTGTATTACAGAGACTAGAGCATGCCATAGGTATATTGCGCTGCAGTGTTTTGAATCACATCTATCTAATAGACTCCAGTTTGTTCATGTCAATGGGAGACTTCTTCATGCACTAAGGTTGATTATGGAGTTCCACAGGATTCTGTTCTATGACCAATTTTATTTACATTAAACATGCTTCCCTTAGGGAGTATTATTAGAAGGCATAGCATACTTTTTCATTGCTGTGCAAATGATACCCAGCTTTATCTATCCATGAAGCCAGATGGCACACACCAATTAGTTAAACTGCAGGAATGTGTCTAACCAGACAGCAGACACCTTGGCCTCCAGTAACACTGTGAGAAATCTTAGAGTCATTTTTGACCAGAATATATCCTTCAATATATCTGAGTGATGCTGAAAGCTAATTCATGCATTTATTACTTCTAGGCTGGACTATTGCAATTCATTACTATCAGGCTGTCCTAAAAGCTCCCAGAAAAGCCTTAAGCTGATCCAAAATGCTGCAGCGAGGGTACGGACAGAGACTAGAAAGAGAGAGCATATTTCTGACAACCTTTAATCTATTTATTCCTGTTGCTGGACTCATTTTTATTTTTTGTCTTCTTAAGCACAAATTTCCCAACATTATTTTATGGCCCTGAACAAGATTTTCCATCAGTCTGCTCACATATGTACTGAATGTGGGAAGAGTGGTAGAGGAGTAAATTGTCTAGATTTTTATGCCAGAAACCCAAGTTTGAATCACACATGTCACAGGTTTTCACCCATCATGTGTATAATTTTTTTAGTATGTTATAAATATGGTTAGAATTTGGCATCAAAAACTACTCAATTGGGTTTTGCAAAATATGACATTTTGGGTAAAAATCTGAGTATTGCATTTGAATTAAAATATTCACAACAGTTACAGTGTACACACAAAAAAATGATGAGTTGGAAGACCCAACCATATCAGAAGATACCTGGTTTGTATGTGTGAGATGCCAGCAACTTTGAGAAAGCTCCAGTATTCCATGCCGCAGGAATGAAGCTAGGTGATTAATACCAGGCTGGCTTCATGGCAGTTTGTGAAATACTCAAGAAATTAATCTATTTTCTCATGTCCAACACACAATTGTAAGTAATGCATTTCAACAAGAAATATATTTTGTAAATGACCCACTTTTTTTTTTCACAAGAAAGCAGGGAAGTGTCATAGTGACAACCAGGAAAGATGTGGCAACCACTGTATTTTAAACCAAACCATGATCTTTTCCTAAACCTAACCAAAAAAATGAGTGAAAGTGAAAAGTGAACGAAAACAAACAAACAAAAAAAAGCTGCCTGGCTGATACTAAATCTGTAACTCTGCCACGGTCACGCCTCCATATTAATGCTGGTGTTAGAAACATTACTGCTGTGGCCAGTCTGTTTAGAGGCGCTGCCATAGGGCATGAGATTAGAATTCAAATACCACTTTTGGTCTGTTTTTAAAACAGAAACATTTACAGCATTGTGCTGCCAACAAGAACAAAGATAAATAGACATATTGACCAGATGTCTAATCACCCAGTTCTGAAGGCAGTCCTCCAGCATCTAGTATTTATAATGATTACTCTTTCTCCAGCCCGCTCTCCCATCCCACTTAAAACAACTCGTTTGCCTTTAGTAAAAAAAAAAAAAAAAAAAAAAAAAAGGAACAGCAAGATCCAGTTGTATCTTCCTAAATTTGATAAAAAGAAGCCCTGACAGGACTTTGCATTTCCCCAGACAGTGAGCGGTGCCTGAGCAGTTACCCCAAACTCAATGGTAGGCTCAGGTCATCATGCTTCATAAATATGCTCCAACGAGCACGACCTTTTTTATAGCGAGACCTACTCTGAATAGAAACAATCTGCAATAAGCAGCACAGATATGACCCATAACACAGCCAGGGTGAACAAGAAAGAGAAACTGCATAGTGATTAAGATACTGGAGTACTTTTAATGTCTTATGAGTCATAAGTGAAGTAATGCCTTCCTGGATCAACTATGACTCTGTGTATTTATGTTTGTCACCTCTTATAACTGTATTTACTCACAGGCCATGTAGCTGAGTGTAAAGTGATAACACAACAGTGTAATATCAGGCTCTGTGTATGAAGCAGGCAGCAGAGTGAGGCGACTGTCCCGTTGAGGGTTTGTCTCGAGTGACTCGTGCTGTTCTTAATGCTTCCACCTCGGTGTCTCCTGTCACATATTCTGCCCGCTGACTCAAAAACACAGAGCTGCTTGGGGCTGTGAAATGCTGATATGAGATTAGAATGAGATATCTAAGGGAGAGTAAATATAGTCGGCATCTCAGAGGAATACAAACCTGGAGTGCAATTCGTTCAGGCAATCAGCCCCAGAATCAGATGGAGGGGAAGGCTGAGAGTAAAGTGATGGCAAAGGAGAGAGTGAACAAGAGTGCTTGGATTCTAGAAAGGCACGAGGTTACTTAAGAGCTTTTTTTTTTTTTAAAAAAACAGCAAAATGAGATGTATTAGACTGAAATAATTTAAAAACTGAGAAAAACAGATGATACCCATCAAACCAAACTGGCAATATGTCTCTCCAACCCAAAGTGTAGGGCCACTATAATTAACTTTAGTGATTTATATTTGATGGTATAACTCTGGAAGTAGGTTGGAAAGTGGATTGCATATGAAGAGAAATTGCAAGTGCACTTAAAAAAAAAAGAAGAAGAAGAAAAAAAACAAAATGAAGATTGGAAGATGTAGTCATCATCTCTCCAAATGATTGAACCACAACAGTTTCATGTTATCCTCTAATAGACTAGCGACCTGTCCAGGGTGTACCCTGCCTCTTGTCCAATGACAGCTGGGATAAACTCAAACCCTTTCCAACTTTGAACTGAATAATTGGTAAAGAAAACGGATGGTTGGATGGAATTGCATATTTGTTCAAGGTGTGTTTAAAAACTGTCCTCCACCTGCCATGAAGGAAATGGATGAGCCAAAATGCTTAAAATAATCTCCAACTTCCAGCGTTGTGTGACTCTGGAAGAAGTCCTTGATATGTGTTGTCTCTGAGGTATGCATTTGCTTTTTGGAAATGGTTATTCAGTAATCTACTGATGTGTCAGCATACAGAGAATCGCCAAGTGGATGCACTGAAGCTAAGCCGTCAGTCAGTGTGGGATAAAACTGAGATCCACCCATCTGCTGTGTTATGGCTGAGCTTGACTTCTTTTCGGCCTAATGCTTTGCTCCGCTGGTGACATAAGGTGCAATCAAAAAATCCTGGTCATATGCTTGCAACAGGTGCCAGAAAATAACTTGCACCAGGATTTCACTGATAACAGATGTTGACTGCATGCTTTTGCTATCACTTAGAGGTGCACAGCACCGCCTGCAAGGACCTCCAGACAACCTGAGATGACACAACTGGCTCACGGCTACAATCCGGAGACCAAACAGCAGTCTTCAGCAGAAGAGCCCACCGTCTCCAAAACAGAAAAAAAATGCATCATGTCAAGACTGCTACCAGGATCATGCGCATTGACATTCCCAGGGGCGGGCACTATGAATCCCCCACCCACATTGCTAGAGCTCTAATAGCATCATGAGGTGTTGGAGGGAGAACACTGGGCACAAATATCGTGAAATATGCCAAAAGGTTTTTTTTTTTTGGGGGGGGGGGGGGGGGGTTTGTTCACACAAATAGAACAACTGCTCTACCATCTGCGCTACTCATTAAATTCATGTCAGGCAAACTTTTCCTTTTAATAATAGAGACTATAACAGGCATTTTGGTTGCTCCTTCAATACTTGTCACTTTGTTCCTGCAGATTTTCTAGATTCTACTTCCTGCGTTAACGTCGGGTCACACTCAGAAACAAGGGTTTGAAGTCATTCGTGTAAATGTGATGTTTCTCCGCAAGTGTGTAGACGGCTCGAACTGCCTGCCCCGAGAGGTGGAGATCGCATTCATGGGAAACACCGGAGGTCAAAATAAAACCGAATCATTCTTTGATTGGATCAACTTGCAGTTTATTGTACCCTGTGGGTATTTTCAGTGTAGGAATCAGTTAAAGTATATCTTTAGCACAGACCCCAAGGATGGCAACACTAGGAATAGAGAATAGACAAAGAAACACAATTGCAAGACAGAAGGAAAAAATAAAGAGGATGAAGGTCTCTGATGAGGAGGAGAGAAGACAGGAGGAGAGGAGTTGAGGGAGTGGAATAGGTGGAGGACAGAGTAGAAAGTGAGAAGGACAGGCGTACTAAAAGGAAGAAGAGGAAAGAAAACCAACACAGTAGAAAATGAAAAGAGAAGAAGAAGACGCTGGTGCCCTTGGTCATGGATATTCATATCTTTTTACATTATCTGCGTCCTTAAGCCTTCTTGTATGTCACACATGTTCCAGCACACAGACCCACACAGACTCCCAACTTCTCACATTTCTCTTGCTCATTTTCACTGCCTTAATCTCGGGTTTTGGCGAAGCCAGCACTTGTCATTTCCATAATTCTTGTGATAGTGCAGAAGGGGGGGAAATGTGAAATAGAAAGCAGGGGGGAGGTAATCTGGAAAGCGAGCGGCTGCTCATCTGTCAAGATTACAGCTCTGAAATCCTGTGAAATTCTGTTTTATCTCTCAAAGCAAAAGCAGACCTCCACCTTCTGCCGTGTAATTGGTAGAATAAGAGCATTAGGTTTCAAAGGATGAAGATGCGTGGTTAGCATGCAAGTCAAAGGTGAGCAGCCAAGTCACATGACTTGGACTCAAATGGAGACTTTAAATTTAACAGAATCGCATCCCATTCACTTCACGGCAGCCGGTACTGTACAGTATGTCCAAAAGTTATCCAAATCCACAACCTGCTTGTAATACATGTAAAGTGTGTCCAGCTACTTTGATTCACGGGCTTTGAACCAGATCATTTGGCAGACACTGTGAGTCTGAATAACTGTGAATATTTATAATGCTGCTGCTTTTGCATGTCTGTACTGTCTGTTTTGGCAAAGCTCGTGCCGCATCCAACACTGCTGTTAAAATGCAGTGACTTTAAGGAAATATGAATACAGCTTAATCCCCTTTACAAAACTCCACGCCCAGCACACACAATTACACGCCCTACCACGTATACTACATTACTTTCAACAGCAGCCTACACACTACATCGTGCAATAAGCTGAACACCAAGCAAAATGTTTACATCAAGACTGCATGTTTTTATCTCATCAAATGGAAATACCCTCGATGACTTGTACATTATTTGGAAAAATGGGCTGCCTTTAACCCTCTTAATGTCCAAAACGATGCTATTAAATTAATTTAAATCTTGCTGGCTTATCACACTATAAGCAACAACAGAAATGCTGAGTGAAAACATGAGTGTTTGGAACATCTGGGCTGTACAGATGGACACAGAAGTGTAATACGCTGAAGAATTAGGCTTGAGATGTAAAATATATCACAATAAAAATAAATGAGTGGCTGACCACAGATGCTGCTGCTGTTGTTCTTCTCACTTTTTACACCCACTTTCAGTCTGCAGGTGGTCGGAGTTTGATCCAGAGAACACTAATTGCTGCATGTATATGCTTTGTATGATTCAGACTCCATATGGGCTGTAAATGTTTTCATGCTATGTATTTTCATTTTTTTTTACTGTATGTTTTTTTAAAGCATTATTGTCAGCATTGCCCATGTGGTACCCAAACCATTCAGCTCTCGAATCTGCTCAAATCTAACGTTTGGCCCTGGTCGCACTCCCAGCTCTTTTGATCCGGACCCATTTTCCCTGGATTGGATCACCTTTGGCATCATTTGGCAATGCACAGAAGATGCATATGAAACCCAAACCATGGGCTTTTCCTGTGTCTAACCATGTCATGTTGGTCCCTAAATCAAATAAACAGTAAGTGGAAATAAAAATGGAAAGCTTCCGCACAAGATACATACCCCAGGCTCCTCCTTATGTGGAAACAAGTGTGCTTTCTGTCTTACTTCTTTGGCACAGATGCCAAAGGACATCTTATCACCGTGTCAGCTGCTTGGACAAAACAAGGGTGGAACTTTTTTAGGCAGGCCTTAATCCTCCTTTCTGGGAGAGGTTTTCCAGTATTTTTTTCAGTCACTGTGCTCTCATCTAACTGCCTCTCTGTGGACTGGCTGTGTTCAGTAAGTGGGTGAGAAAAACAGCATGTTCAGCCAGACAAAAGCATGAATAGGCTATATACACACACATACCAAAATAAACCAACCACATATCCACATTTATATGAAGGCCAATGGCATAAAAATGCATACTGGGGAATGATAAAGCCCAGTCAGTTTTTTTATTATATTTTTCTTCCATTTAAATGCTGCACAAAGTTACTTTGCACCATCCAGTGACTACAGCAGATGTACGCTGCCTTCAGAAGATTTAGTCTAGGTGTTTGATTGTTACTGAGGATATGAGATGATGTGGGTCTAAATCCCCGACAAACCTCCAGTTCATGCTAATGCAGTTTTGGGGAAACACCGATTCTAAACATGAGACTCCCCAACCTCGCACTCTCAAGAAAGGCATCCATGTTTCCCACTGTGCAGCATCCCCGCTTCCCTTAATAACAGGCTGCAAACATCTGGGAAGTGAGGAGGTGCTGTTTTCCCATTCTTGTCTGATAGAGGATTCTAGCTGCTCAACATTCCTGGGTATTCATGCTCCAGTTGTTCTCAGTTAATGAAAGGCTTTGACCGCAGGTGGACCAGTTCAGCACCCGGGCTCTTCTACTATGAAGCTGTGCTGCTGGGAGAGATGCAGGATGCAGTTTAGCATCGTCTTGCTGAAATATAAAGGCTTTGCTTAAAACAAAAGGTGCCGTGTGGATGGGAGCACATGTTGCTGTTTACATTGAGGAACATAATTCTGAAGGTTGTCAATGCAGTTTTTTGCAGATTAGTGAACCTCTGAGAAACTCTGCCTCACTAAGATACTCTTTTTAAACCCAATCACATTACTGGCCTGTTAGCAATTAACTTAATTAGTTGCAGAATGTTCCTCCAGCTGTTTCTTTTTATAAATACTTTCTTTTCCAGTCTTTTCTTAGTTCAGTCATTTGATATGTTTTCTATGTTATACTGTGAATAAAATATGGGTATATGAGATTTGCAAATCATTGCATTCTGTTTTTATTGACATTTTTCAGAAACTGCCCCTCACAGTCGTACTGTGGTAGAAGAAAAATATAGAGTAAATTATTGCTCATAATTCTGGTTTTACTTGTTCTATGAACGCAATTTAAAAACTGGCACATAGTTTGAAGTCTCCACTTTCATCACAAGTTAAAACAGAGACTCGCAGAGGCCACGTCCTGCTGCTACATCATCATTTGGACACGTCCGTCAACTCGTCTGTCAACAAGATTGTCACGACGCAGGTTCAATATCCCCGTTTGCTTTATTTCTTACCAACGCCCTCCGAGGCCCCTGCGGTACTGAGCCTGATACAACTTTAATGAGCAGCGTCGAATTGTGTGTAATTATAACAACATTAGTCTGAGTACATTGTTAAGTTATTACTGAGGAAGTTATTAATACAGTTTCATTCCATTTAGAAAAACAGCTTATTCCCATTTTGCCATGCTGTTACATTATCGCCCAGTAATTAGATATCACTTACAACAATAGACTTCATCATTTATACTACAATCACAGATTATTATTTTCCACCCTCCCCACACTCCAAATTTAGCCACATTCAGACAGCTTTTTAAAATTTATTTAAAGTAATATAATGATCATTTAGGTGGATGTTAGGGCATATGTTAGTGTCATTGCTCCACTGGCAGCTGGAGGAGCTCCAGGGAGCCTCCTGGGCCCAAAAAAAACAAACACCTCTCAAAGAAAAAGAAGAAGCGTGAGAAGATGGCGAATGAAAAAGAGAAGCAGGAAGAGGAGGAGAGGAAAGAGAAAGATTCAGTCCTTCAATTATGTGTGAAGAGCCATTTCATGCCCAGATAGAGGAGGAGGTAAATCAAATGTCCATATGTCACATGTGCATCGGTGCATTCATTACGTGTGTGTGTGTGTGTGTGTGTGTGTCATTATGTAAGTTTTCTGTACTGTGTAGTTTTGTGTGTATGAGTGAAGGTGTCACTTTTGCCATGTTTACGCCTGTAAAGAACCATTAGTGACACTGTGATTACCATTGGCATTACCAGGCTTTATGTCTCTCTCTGTCTCTCTGTCTCTCTCTCTCACACACACACACACACACACACACACACACACACACACACACACACACACACACACA
>JAVDPK010000928.1:70692-107667 GCA_034780415.1 Cichlasoma orientale | reverse complement strand
ACAGGACGCCAGCCTGTCGCAGGGCTAACACAGCCCTGCGACAGGGCTGTGTTAGCCCTGTGTTATCTCTGTGTTCTGTGTTATCTCTGGTGATAAGGCTCTTTATTATTTCCACATAGTATTGATAAAAATAACAGGTTGCATATGAACACATTCCTGGTCCTGGATCTTCTGCCCAGTGTTTTGGTTTTTTTGGTAATTCAGGTCCAGTTATTGTTAAATATCTTCAGTTTATTTCTTAGTTTGTTGGTGTTTTAGATTTTCACCTTTTCATCTTTCTGCCTAGTTTGCTCTTAGTTCTGCCATTTTCAGTTTTGTATTCTCTTCATTTCTCTTCATGATTTTTTTGGTTCTGCTTTCTTTCTAATTTGTGTTTTCCTGCCTTCCTGTGTTCAGTATCAAGTCTGCATTTCTGTTCTCATGTTTAGTTGCTTCCTGTTTTATTTTGTCAGTCTCGTGTCTTGTGTGTGTTCAGTTTTGCTTCCTCTGTCTCGTTAGTTTGATTCTGTTCAACCTGGTTTTACCCAGCTGTGTTCTCTCAATTAGCACCCTGTGTATTTAAGGCATTAGTTCACATGCGTTCTTTGCCCTGTTTGTTTTGCCAGTCTGCCTGAGAGTATCCCACTATCAACCTTCAGTTTGGATTTATGGGCTTTGTTTTCTGTGGGACTCTCGTGAAGTGTACAATAAAGGTTCGTTTTGCTTAATCCTCTCAACTCTCCTTGTCTGCATTTAGGTTCATATTTCCACCACCAAACATCAGGACACTTTGTCTATTCAGTCCAGAAATACACTATATTGCCAAAAGTATTGACTCAACAATCCAAATCTCTGAAATCAAATGTTGCAAGCACTTCCATGACCACAGGTGTATAAGCCATGCCATGCAGACTGCGTCTACAAACATTAGTGAAAAAATGGGTTGCTCTCAGGAGCTCAGTGAATTCCAGTGTTGTACTGTGATAGGATGCCACCAAGTCCAGTCGTGCAATTTCCTCACTACTAAATATTCCACAGTCAGCTGTTAGTGGGATTACAACAAAATAGAAGCGATTGGGAATGATAGCAACTCAGCCAAGAAGTAGCAGGCCACGTGAAATCACAGAAAAGGTCAGCAGATGCTGAGGCGCATAGTGCGCAGAGGTCAGCATCTTTCAATCACTACAGACCTCCAAACTTCATGTGGCCTTCAGATTAGCTCAAGAACAGCAGAGAGAAGCTGCAGCCACGTGCTCTGGACTGACTCAAAAGGAATCATTTTAGAGTTAGAACAAAGCTTCTGCAGGATAGAGTAGCTTTACATCAGATTAAAAGATTTTAATTAAATGTAAATACCAGCCTAACAAGTATTTTAATAATACATCTACGGTCCATTTGTGTTTCCTGCTTGAGCAAAAACAGTTCTCATTATAAGTTATAAAACTATATTAAAGTGGTTTAATGGCGAAAGACCTGGAGAGCCAGCTGATGCTACCAAAGGCATATTAGGCAGAATGTAGTCATAATATTTTGTTTCTAAGCAGACTTATTATTGACAGACTGAATTATTAACAGTGGAACCAGCAGGTTTACATTTCATAGTATTCATAAGTACCAAACCCAATCCCAGTGTACCATGGATCTCTAAGTTCCCAAGCATTCATGTTTGTCTTCTGAGCCAGAGAGAGATAAAATGATTGATTCATGTTCCCCCAACATTATCAATAGTAACGACTGGTGACATCATTGAAACAATGTGTCAGTTCAGTTTAGTTCTTATATAGTAATGAGAATTTATGAAATTCTGTTTATGTTTGGTAGCTTTTGTATGCACTCAATAATATTTTTAGTATTTCTAGTCAGAAAAAATAGAAAGTATTTTTAGAAATATCTTTGCCCTGATGGTTGCTGTGATCTTAGATCTGCCATATTTCTATCATCATACATATATATGTTTCAATCTATACCTTAAACATTCATTAGAATGGATTCAAGGTTTATTTGTTCATATTAGATTTAAAAAAAAAATATATATATATATATCAAAACATGCAATGCAGTAATGGGGTTTGGGGGACAATGTACCTGAGCTAAACATATGATCTGCCATCTTGGATTTTGACTTTCATAATTCCATATAGTCACCAAATTAGCATGAATTATTTGAATCAATTACTTACTAAATGTTGTTAATGCAATTAAAAAAGCACAGTTAAGCAAGAAAACAGGGAAACTGCATTGATTAAACACACCAATGACTTTGTTACAACTATCACATTTCAAATGTCTTTGTGTCATAACATGATCAAGATTGTGAAGTCAAACGTGCACCTAAAGCACATGAATCGCTCAAAAATTCAAAGATAGGACCTGATGCAAAAATGGTACTTTATGATGAGATGCCAAAAAAAGATTTACACACCGTCCACGTGGGGTTATCGCTGCCAGCAGCGCTGACAGACTGCAGTCTTTTTGTATTTTCAGATTTAAAAATGTACAGTCACAGTTCACAAACACGACAGAGCCTCCATTTAAAACAAAGAAGAGTGGCATCCCAGCAGTGTGGTAGTTCTCTGGAGGCTCTATGTTCAAAGTGCTCATACAGGTGAGTAGTTTTCAATTAGTTTGGCCTAGTAGTGTCAAAAAGTTAAAGACATGGCAACACCTTGAAAGGTAGCTTTGTATCTTGCTTATTAAAAGAATGAAAAAATGAACAAATAAAAACTGACTTGCACAGAGTGTAGCAGCATAACCGGAGACCTCTCAATGTCATTTATGATTAATGAATGAATTCCAGTGATTACTTTGTGTTAAAGGCTTTTATAAGTAAATCAATGCCATACAATATTTCTTTAGAAAAAGATGCCTCAACCTGCACTTTAAAACTGACGGCCCTGGCTATAAACTGGAGACGTTTAGCACATTACAAGTGATCTGAGTTATTTCCCGCATATAATACATTACATAAGTTATAAAAATGGCAATAAAACTCGAAAAGTGACAAGTTTGGAGTTAAAAAGGCAAATGAATCCTGCAGTCAGGAGCCCGAGTGTTACTCTGATGTCATTACCGAAGCTGTTATTTCCAGTGTGGCCCTGGGCAGTATTAATCTCTCCCAACTAATGCGATGATCTGCTTTGATCTAAATACACTGGCTTGCCGCTAATTGCTTAATCAATTTCCACGCTATTAAACGAGTATGAGGATAATTCACACAGAAACAATCACTTCCAGCAAATAGGAACGTGGGAGATAAAGAGGAGACGGAAGAATGCGTTAATCTCGGCTGCCCGCTCCACCTCTCTCTCTGTGTGTCACAGTGAATCCCATATCTGACTCGTAAAAACAGGATGACTGAATTTACACCAGTGTTAGAATAAGAGAAACAGCCAGCGTGCATTTATAATGAAGCAGGGGAAAAAAAAGGCTTAAATATTTTGTATAACAAAAACATCCCTTCTGATAAAATCAGGGATTTTTGTCGTTGTGTGTAGTCAAATCAGCAAATCAAAGTTTGACAAAGTCTGGAATGAGGAGCGATTCGGATATCCCGAGGCAGCCTCTGACTGAATACGATTTTAAGAACAGCTGCCAGCCTACTTTTAGCTCCACTTCATCCCCGCGTGTTGGAAGAACACCCCACAGAGAGCTGAATAACGGATAATGCAGGCAATCCATCACAGTGAATATTTAGTCATCTTAACTTAATAATCATCATTTACCGTCATGCGGTAAAGAAGCTGCACGCGACACCTTCTTCTAAAGTGTTTAACAACCTTCTGGCGGCCAGAATGTGTACTTAGCAACACTGAAAAGCACCAAAATGACAACAGATATGAAAAAAAAGAATATTATGATGAGAACTTGTTGGTTTCTATGATTGAAAGGTTACTGTTTCAACTTTTAAATTAGGCTCGAGACTGAACAGAGCTACAATGAGCATTTCTGCATGCAAATCACACCAACTGAGCCAAAAAGATTAGTATTCAAATGAATACATACACTTTTCAAATCAGCAAAAATGAATGTGATATTTCTCCAAGAACATAACGCTTAGTTTTTGTCCCACTTTTGTAGAATTGTTTGTTCATTGTGATGCTCAGTTTGTGAGCTCCAGCTGGAATCAGTGAATCATGAGTCAAATCAAAATGTCTTGGGCACTTTTTTTTTACCTTGTTATGGTGAATGGACCTCTGACATAAAAGATTTTTCTTGCGTGGAAATTAATGAAGTTAAATTGTGTTGTTTCTAAGGGTTACACTATAGAAATGATTGCATGAACAAGTGGTCCCAGAATAGAAACCCGCGGCACATCTCTGTAAACACTTGTGTAGCTGTGAATCCAAAGCATGATAGGGACATGTGACCATCAGTCCTTCAAAGAATACTAGAACCACCTCTGAGTACAACACAAGGCAACTCAATAGCAGAGCAAAACAACTCAGCAGGATTGTTCAGAAAGACCCTGTAAGGTTTTACAAAAGGGAACTTATTCTGCTCATTTCCAGCTGCATATGTTTATTTGGGTCATGGTCCTGGGCTAGTAGCCCAGTGTTTTTGATTCTGTGGTTTTATTTATCCATTTATTCTGGGATTCTTTGGTTATCTTGTAGCTGTATTGATTGTATTTTCTCTAAGTACAGTATATCTGAGTTCTCAGTCCTTAGTGCTTGTCATCGCTTCATTTATTTTTCTCCTTAGTTTCAGTTTCCCCGTCCTGTAATAAAGGACCGTCAGCTTCAAAACAACATGTGATGAACAAATACTTCTATCGTGGATGCAAGTTTAGCTTAATGTTAATATATACTATTAGAACAGTATATTTGGTATAGTACAGGGAATACAGATAAGCAGAACAGGTCAGATTTAGGTTGTGTGGACCTCGAACATTATTTACTTTATTTCTTACTTGGAAAGCAAATAGAAAATGTAACATGTGAAGACATCTACATGATGCAGGCTAGCGCTCAACTCTTCATTTACTTGCCCTCTGGACTGTTTTGGGTCAATGTCAAGCTATTGGTGCAAATACTGGCATCATTTAATATTATCCCAGTGAGCAGGCACGCTGGATTCAGGGCTCTGTTGAACTAAGACATTTAAGCTAGCAGGGATGTTCTTGTTAGCACTATGCTTGGCTGTCAGAATTAATCATGCATCACAAATTTTCACCACACATAATGCTGCTGGAACTAGAGCTGGAAGAAGAAGCTGTGTTTGTTTCGCTTACCTTTGGTATCCAAACAATGGAAATGGGAGGGGGAGGAAGACGAAGAAGAAGAAGGGGCGCGGGAGGAAGAGCCAGCACAGCAGGACAGCACCGAAAAAGAGAGAAAGAAAGACACGTTTATTAGAATATGAGTGAGAAAGGAGCGTGTTTGGAATTTGAAGCGGCGGCTCAGAGACGTAAACAGGACAAGAATGTGAACCACCAACCAAACAAGCATATCTTATCAGCTGACCTATCAGCAACCGGAGCGACACCAACTGGCTGTTTAGCAGTCAGGACAGCCGGTTCATTAGCCAGGTGAACTGGTTAGTTTGGTAGGTAATCAGGCCTGCAGTCTGCATTGCTCAGTCAGGCTAAAGTTCAGATATCAGTATTCCTGAGCAGCATTCATCACATCACCGGCACTCTGTTTATTCAGCAGAAATGCAGCCAAACAGAGAGCAGATGTGAACGCAGCTCAGCGTGTTATTGGATGATTGACTGTGCTTCCTGAAGGATGATGTGACAGAATACAAAAGACTTCATGAAACCAACATGGCTGCAGCTGAATGTTAAACTGCACAGCCCATCTCCGCTCGCCGTGTGGTCCTGCTGTCTGAGCTCTGCGTGCGTGTGTGTTACATCAGCGCACTCACTGGAGGCTGGTTCATCTCCATTGTACCCGAGGATAATTCCAACACATTTGTTAAGGTTGCTGAATAAAGTGCTTCTGACTCAGAGGTAAAACAGAGGTTTTTAAAAAAGGAAGAGAAAATCACAGCTGGAATAAATGTTTATGACAGGTTATGAAAACTGAGATATGAGTGGACGAGGCCTTTGGATGCCAGTGATAATCAGCTGAAGTGTAACCGTATGGCTCTGGATAATGCAAGCTTTAAAATATGAGGAGTCTGACGAGACCGGTCGGTTTGTACAGTTAAATCTTACGGTGGTCATCAGCATTTGACTCGGGGAAATGTGAGAGTCGGGGCACCGGGGGGACGAGCGGCTCCCTTGGGGTGATGAAACTCAGAGTCAGAGACTGATCTCAGCCAGTGACTGAGAAACACACACACACACACACAAATAGATGAGCTGAACAGGACTAAGCAAAGAGGTGTAAAACTGCAAAAGCAGTCCAAACATCATTCATTTTTTAGGTAAAGTACATGTTTTGGGGGGCAACACTGGGAGGCAACAACTACTGAAGAGAAGCAAGATTTTCAAAATCCAACTGGAAGCAAAGTTGTAGAGAATGACATCACCCAGTGAGCACAGATTTAGTGATTTTTGGTTTGTGCACAATTGATTAAAGAGGTCCACTTTTGCTTGTTTACACTGAATCTCATAAAGCAAATGTTATCCCCGTGTTGGACTGCATAGCATGCAGCACTGTCGTTTCACGGTCGCAGCTCTGCTTTGCATGAGTACGCTGATGCCTGCACCCCTTCTTGCCCCCATCTGCATCCTGCGGTGGAGGTTGTGGACATGTCCTCCTTCACTACACCCATGAACCTCCTCTGAGGTCTCGCTCTTTTCCTCCTACCTGGCAGCTCCATCTTCCATCTCAGCCTCGTCTCTCTAACTTTGTCTCTAAACTGCTCAGCCTGAGGTCTTCAAGATGAGATGGAGCCTGATTATTCAACTACTCACTTCTAAAGTTTTATACAGAAAAATGATGCAATCTTCACACCCTGAACGCACATATTGAAGGTCTTCTGTTAAAGAATCCAAAACAAATACGACCTCCCCCTTGAGAAACCATTTGTTGCTTTTCTCTATAATAATCTGCAAACTTGAAATAATATACAGCGTTTCTTAGTAAAATATAAAAGTGAACTGAAGTGGACAACATGGAAGCTTCTTACTTTCTTGCTTTTCTAAAAGATTTTAGAGGGTTTATTGGTCCGTATGAAGTCAATATCTTTTCACTGTGGGACTGTTGGTTGAGCAACTTTGGGCTCTGGCAAATTGTGTGTGGCATTTTTCAATACTTTTTGACAGTTCTATGCTAAATGATTAATGGTTTAACAGTAGAAAAAAATTGAAACTAAAGCCATATAAAGAAATATGTGGGCCCGTTTCATTGCTTCAGCCTGCGTTCCTTCGAAAAACAACTTACAGCATCAAAAAGGTGACATATTTTCCGAGGGCTGTGATGGACAGCAAAATAAAAATCAAGTTTTGATAATGAAGCTTTTAAGGGACAAAACAAAATGTTGTATAGCTGTTGAATCTTATTGACCATCTGCATCATTAATGTCTTGACAGAGAGGCAGCTGCTCAGTGTTTCATGCAAAAGTTACAAAAAAAAAGTGTTGCTCAAATGGAGCGGGGGGTGGTGGTGGTCAGGGGGGTTCCCTTATGTTAGCGACTCACGACCACCTGTCATTAATTAAAGAACATCATCTTTTCATCAAAATGAATAAAGATGAACTACGTTTATAAGAATTCAAGATGATGTCTTCAAAATCAGTTTATCAGTCCAATGAGGAACTAAAAGGAAGAAGTAACCTCTAAGCACCTGTTGGGTGTTTGCTGTTGGGTTTGCTGAAGAGGCTCATTTTTGGAAACTAGAACGGTATCTTTCAAGTGAAGTTTACTGCATCCATTTTGGCATTGCAGTTTTCCTTTTAAAAGATTTCCATTCGGGTGTGTAACAAAGGCTGGATGTTAGCCCCATCCCTAAAAATCAAACAAACAAATCTTATCAATGTTAAGAAGTTAAATCATCTGGAATTGGCCAACCGAGAGAGCAGAGAAACCTGCTGCTGATTGGCCAAAATATTAGCCACAGATGTGAAAGCGGATTACCGTGCGGCACACATGCTACACATAAGTAGTCGCATCTTCTCTACACGTACTCACACACATTCATCATGAGGTATTTGATAAGCATGTTATGCAGCCTCACCATAATAACCTGTGTAAGTAGAGGTGACATAATAACGGCCATTTGTCAAAGCTAATGATTCCTGCCTGTCAACGTCTCAGCTGCTGTCACTTTAATAGATGGCCTCGGCCCGCTCGGCTGGTGACACCAAAGGTTAGGCCGCTGTTTGCTGGTTAATAATGAGAGCCGACGCTGCTGCTGATGGGAGATGAACGAGCTGTGTACTTCCACTGTCCCGGTCTCTTTTCCTCCTGACAGATTGTCCTCTGGATTTATACGGCTCATGTGGAAGAGCTTCATTGTGCTTTGATTTGGGTCTCACCGGGCAACACTCATTGCTTTACTGCACAACTCACCAGTCAGTCATTAGCTAGGTCTCAGTAGAGTGCCTCATCCCACCACTGGTCCAAGCCAGTCACTGTTCCACACAGATCTGTTACGCGAGTCATTTTTCTTCTCACTTGGAGATAAATGAGTTACTACTTCTGTTCCAGATGACAGAATTTAAACATCTGCTCCCTCCAACAATAAAACTGATTATTTTTGTCATTCTAGATTTAATTGATCTGGACAATTGGCACATTTTCAAAGACTTGTGGGTGCTTATTTCTTCCGTAAAGCCGTTGATGACAGCCATTACCCTGATTCAGTTTGGTACCGTGGAAACATTCCTCTTATTTGGCATTTGAGACTACTGACAGATTTTATTTCTTCCCTCGCAGCAAAATATATATCACAATTTGATAAATTCCTTTAAGGTAAACTGGACTATTAGAAGCACTGGACTAACTGACACCAATTCAATTCAGTTCAGTTTAGTTCAATTTTATTTATGTAGCACCAATTCACAACAACAGTCACCTCAAAGTGCTTTATATTGTGAGGTAAAGACCATACAATATTACAAAGAAACCCCCGAAATCAGACAATCCCCTCTTAGCAAGAACTAGGTGAAAGTGGGAAGGAAAAACTCCCTTTTAACAGGAAAAAAACCTCCAGCAGAACCAAGTTCAGGGAGGGGCAGCAATCTGCCACGACCAGTTGGGGATCAGGGGAGGGAGACAAGACAAAAGGTATGCTGTGGAAGAGAGCCAGAGTTTAATAATAACTAGTGATTAAATGCAGAGTGGGGTATAAACATAGTGAAAAGAGGTGAATGAAGAAGAAACACTCAGTGCATCATGGGAACCCTCCAGCAGCCTAGGCCTATTGCAGCATAACTAAGGGAGGGTTCAGGGTCACCTGATCCAGCCCAAACTACAGAGAGGATGTCTGTCTCCCGAATCTAAACTGGGAGCTGGTTCGACAGAAGAGGGGCCTGAAAGCTGAAGGCTCTGCCTCCCATTCTATATCCCATTCTTCCAATATTGCACAAATTAATGAAGGCAGTCCTATCCTGGTCAAGAATGGCTCCAAGACTCCTCACAGAGTTACTGGAGGCAAAGGTAATGCCAAATAACATTTTTAAGAGCATAATATTATGACCACCCTCTTAATATTGTGTTGGTCTCCCTTTTTTGCCAAAACTGCCCTGACCCGTTCCACTGCTTCCACCAGCTTGACCTCTTCCCATAATGCATCTGGTGCCAGGTGTTCCCCCGATACGTGAGCCACATGCACCTGGCCAACCACGTGACGTAAAAGAAAATGTGATTCATTAGACCAGGCCACCTTCTTCCATTTCTCTGTGGTCCAGTTCTGATGCTCGTTGTTGGCACTTTCGACGGTGATCGGGTCAGCATGGGAATCCTGACTGGTCTGCAGCTATGCAGCCCCATATTTAACAAACTGCGATGCACTGTGTATTCTGACCAGCAGTAACTTTTTCAGCAATTTGAGCTGCAGTAGCTCGTCTGTTGGATCAGACCACACGGGCTGGCCTTCACGCCCCACGTGCATCAGTGAGCCATGATCCTGTTTCTGGTTCACCACTGTTCCTTCCTTAGACCACTTTTGATACATACTGACCACTGCAGACTGGGAACACCCCACAAGAGCTGTAGTTTTGGCGATGCTCTTACCCAGTTGGCTCTTGTCAAACTCACTCAAATCCTTACGCTTGCCTTTTTTTTTCTGCTTCTAACATCAACTTTGAGGAAAAAAATATTGACTTGCTCCCTAATATATCCCACCCACTAACAGGTGCCATGATGAAAAGATAATCAGTGTTATTCACTTCTGTCTTATACTTATATCTGTCTTATACTGTTGGTCTTTCTAAAAACATGCCTGCTAACCACTAAAAGCAAATGACTCGAATCTCTGACTTGACCAGTGAAAGTCTTTTAATATATCTGCAAGACAAAAAGTGACTGAGTAGTCAAGCGGGGGGAAAGTACCAAACAATCCATAAGAATACCTTTATAACAACCTGGGGTTAAGTGATGTCCATTAAAGGGATATGCAGTAAGATATGCTAATGTTTTCCAGCTAGTTAGCCTACGTTCAAGAACACTCGATTGTAGATATATTCAGAGGTACACGCACATTTGCCATTCGAAAAAAAATGGGATAAGTGTTTGGGATTAGTTTTTAATAAAATTGGACATAACTGGCAAGTGAAGAGGCCTAAATAAACCAGATGAATGTCACTTTGCATGGTGGCATAAACAAATACTATTAAAGGATCAGGATGGAAAATCTGTAACAATAATACAAAGAAACCCAACAATCAAAACAAGCCCATATTAGCAAGCACTTGGTGACAGTGGGAACAAAAAACTCCCCTTTAAGAGGAAGAAACCTCCGGCAGAACCAGGCGAGGGGCAGACATCTGCCACAACTGGTTGGGGATGAGGGGAGAGTGACAGGACAATCAGCTAATTATGCAAGACTCAATTTTGACTTGTAATTTTTAATCCGCTGGTTTACCATTTGGTCGCTATCGTCTCATATTCTATGAGCCAGAAGCGCACACCGATTGGGTAGTGACTTGTTAGTCACAAGGTAGCCATGCCCTAAAATGTGCCCTGGTTTACTGGCTATTCTATTTCAAAGGGACCATAATTTATCAAAATGAAAATCATGCTGTACTGAATGAGATTTGGAACCATAAAATCCTCAAAGAAATGTTTCCTGAAGCCACAGCTAAGGTGAGAAGTAACTTTATTTTATTTTATTTTTTTCTGCAGCTGGAGAAGTTCCCCCCTGCTGTCTGTTACAAAGAATGCTTTATTCACACTGGTCCTGGTTCTGTGTCATAGCAGCTTACTGCTATGAGAGAGCATTTAGCATGCAAATCTTGACTGATCCCTTTGATCACTTTTTCAACATGCTATTAAAAACCCTTTGTTTGGGCCAGAATGATCGGTCCTGTATTTGTATTTCTAACAAATACAGGAGCCTTTGTATTTGTTAGAAATGAATCCAAAGATGATGAAACATGAAAACAAGTGAAACTGAAACACCATGCTGCCAGCCTGCAGCACTGGTAGCCATATTAGGAGCAGCAGGAGCGGGTGGACAGATATCTACTGAGATAAAAATCATATTTGCAGGGAATAATCCACCATTTGGGGGAAAACAGTAAACTTATACATTCATTTTCTCTAAAAAAAAAAGTTTAAATGAAGCTGAAGAAAAGAGAGGAAAACAGTCTGCTTGTGAGTTATACAAGAAGAAAGCGCGAGCTCCAAAAATGATACACCATCTCTGTAGGGTGGGTGGGTGTCATCTTCTATTTAGTGTTCAATAATTCAAGCCAGCTTGATCCACTGATGCCTTGTTTATATGTGAAAAGTCTTGAGATAGATTCCGTGAACGCTCCTCGGCAAGTTTAACTTTAATGCCAGCAAACGCTTCATAAGAGCAGGTTGTCACATTGATCAGAACGCTGACATGTTGCTTTTGGAAAGATGGCCCTCTGTTGTTTGACAAGCTGACCTTCTGTTTGCTGTGAAGCTTCTGCAGAATCAACTGAGTAATAAGCAAAGAGAGTGAGCGTGTTACTTTGTAAATAGTAGACCAGCCACACTGGCTGGTCTTCAGTTTCTTAAATTTGTTTTCAGTCTGGGCAGCAGCTCAGTGCTTACTCCCACCCCAGTCAGCCCACATCAAGCCTCTGAATGCTCCTGCTTTCTGTTGGAGGGAAAATTAAACAGAGTGCCTGTTATTTGGTGTATAAAGACATGCAACACTTTGCTCCCCTCTTAAAGCGGCAGACAAAAATATGACAAGTTGTGACACTTTTCTAAATAACCAATGCCTCCTGCTCTGCGATGACAGCTTTATCGCGCCTGTCTATTCAAAGTTTGACACCCGGGCCTCCAAAACTAAAAGAAAAAGTGCTTTTTGTTAATATACTAAATTGGACACAGCTTTACTTTGACGTCAGTGTCAGTGGAAGTAAAGAACATTTTACATACAGTACAGTACCAGTCAAACATTTGGACACAGTGTGTCCAAATGTTTGACTGGTACTGTATGTTCTGCATTTCCTGTGAAGTCACTGCCCCCTACAGTGTCTTCATCCTACAGAATATCAGAGCTATGTAATCACAGGGTTAATTAGCACCATTCAAGATTTTTCACCTGCAGCTTATTGCCGATGTTAACCTTTAACCTATATTGGTTTTAATGTTTTATGTTTTAATAAATGCATATGGATTAGGGTGACCAGATCTCAGCAAACTAAATGTGGGACAAACAGTGTTTATGTGGGACAAAGTGGGCCATGTTAACAATGCTGAGAGGTAGTTACATATATTTGATTGCAGCTTTTCCAACTCTCTTGCTATGTAAATACAGAAAGTTTCTTCTTATGGTGTCATGCAAAAGTCTTAATATACTCCAGTATTTACTGTCATTTCACTGCTATTTCAGCTGCTGTCCCACTTAAATAGATGCACATATGCCGGTGTGCACTGATACCTAAACTGTGCGTTCTGAGGTAGCTGATTTTTTAAATCAGCTGCTAAACGCTTCAACTAGAAGAGAAACTTCACCAGCTTTATATGTCAGACAGAAAAGACAGTCTGAGAAAAGAAAAGAGTTTTCCCTTTGTAAATGAATCCTGGATTTACTCATCACAGGTGAACTTTACTTACTTCGCAGTGTTTTTTTAAAAAGGTCAGCATCTTCCTTTGTGAAGCAGCGTCAGTTTGCTCTACTCCACATGCTTCTCTTTGACACACAGAATACAATCAAATATACTGTGAAATCCCACCACCAACCGTGTAAGTAAAAGCTGTTACATGCTTTTAGTTTAGTCACTGAGCAGGAAGAGTGTTCGGCATCAGCCTGAGTCAACCGCTTTCCATGCAAATCAAATGAGTAAAGATATTATGTATCTGTTTGCAGAAAAAAGGGGAATCCAGAGAGAAAGTCATCACATCTGAACTTTACTTTTCTGCCAGCAATCAATGAAAAAAGAGAAGCTGGGACATTTTACAAAAGGTCAGCTGAAACCTCAGACTGTGTTTGGGCTGTGTGAATGCTGGCTTCACGTGCAGCTTCAAAAACAAAAGCTGACACGCACACACACACAGCAGCATGATAACTCCTGCACTCGACTGAACGCTTTTCAACACGTCACTTTAAATGACATGTTTGATCAAGGGACGCTGCTGCTGTTGCTGTTAGCAAACCAGACAGAGGAAAAGGGATCTGATGTGTTGACAGAGCAAAGCGACACACGCAGGATGAATGTTTCCAAAGAGCTATGAAACGCTGACATGTCCATTAAAGTATTACAATTGGGAAGCCGTCTTTATGCTGGAAAGCAACGTGCTGAAACAAGCTCAGCACATTAGCAAGAGCAAAATATACTGAAGGTTCATAGTGTCGGCAACAGCGTGCTGCGCTTTAAAAGAGGTGTTTTGATTTGTTTATGGCTTTCTTCTGTTCATGTGACCCAAATATTATCTGCAAATGCCCTCACCACAGGCTCAGACTTCCCATCCAACACCCTGTGGCTTCCCCAAAGAATAAATGGGATTTTCTCTAATCTGCACAAACTCAAATATATACACTCAAAAAAAGACTTTAAGGATGTATGCAGTGCAATCATTCCATCCTGGAAAAAGAACAGTTCAAAGAAATCATTAAAAGCCCAAAATTATCATTGCATTCATACCCATGATGAGTGGATGTAGACTTCTGACCACAGCTGTAGACAGAAGAAAAGATATTTGGTGCTGAGATATTTCTGTTTTCCGTTTGTAGTCCAACATTCTTTTCTCAGAAAATCTGCAGACTCTTTTTTTTTTCTTTTATACACTCTCATTCCACATTGGCCATATTAATGAAAACAACAGATAACCCAGTCTAAAATTTAAGGCCAAGCAGCCATCGATTCCCTGCTTAGCTTTTGACTTTTGCCCTCACAGATCTGTTAGCAGCAATGTATTTCTGGAGCACATTTCAGTGCACTTTCCTGCATTTTGTGGGAGCCTGAGGTGCATGTGCTGCCCTCTGGAAATAAATTATACAACCAGTGATGATGCTTTGCCCTGAAGCGAACTACCGACCGTCCTCCCACACAAGACAAGCACTTACATCACAGACGGATGGCAAGAACAATGTCCGCTGCTAACCAAGGTCAATTGTTATTCTCCAGCACAGCATTTACTCCGTGTTTGTGTGCCCAGCTCTCACACACCGTGCGCCGCACACACACATGTACAAGTGTGTGTGGGCATATGTAAATATGCGTGAGGTCAAGCTTTGACCCCGCAGTGCTCATTCAACACCGGGAGAACATTTCAAGGAGATGCTTGGGGATTTGAGGCTTGGGGATTTTCAACTTGGCAGGGTTGGCAGAGAGAAGGGCACTTGCCGGCTGTTTAATGATTCCCTGGTTACAAATCCACAGCAGCCATTTGTGATTCTAATTGTGCACCTGTAAGTCAAAAGTGTAATAGGCACCCTGCAGCTGCTAATTGTGCACTCAGTCATTTGATTGTGCCCCCCCCCCCCCCGCCACATATATAAAGACGAGGAAATTTATGTCAGTGGTGGATAAATCAATAGGAGTCATCAACCTTTGAAACCATAACATTTAAGCATCTTTAACTCCTCTAAAATGTCTCTGCAGGGCCACCGTACATGCTCCCCAAACTATTAATAATAAAACCAAACCACCAGATCAGCATCAGTCAGGCTCCTGATTGGCTGTTTAAATTGAGTCGTGATGGCAAAACACTGTACTGTGTCCATCTATCCATTTTCTTCCACTTATCCAATTCAGGGTGGGGGAGGGGGTGGAGCCTATCCCACCTGCCATAGGATGTAAAGCAGGGTACACCCTGGACAGGCCGTCAGTCAAACAACCACTCACAGGACACCTATGGGCAATTTAGAATCACCAGTTAACCTAACCGCACTAACTGCATGTCTTTGGACTGTGGGAGGAAGCTGGAGTAGCCGGAGAGAACCCACAGCAGACACAGGGAGAACGTGCAAACTCCACACAGAACGGTCCCCAGATGGGGGGATTCAAACCCAGGACCTTCTTGTTGTGAGGCAACAGTGCTGCCCTCTGTATATGTGTATTAAGACAATTATTATTAGTCATTTGGTACGCTAAACTGTATTTACCCCAATCCTGGCTTCTCTCCATTTGCTCCCCACACATTTGCGAATTGATTTTAAGATTTTACTCCAGCCAGCTGGCAGCCTCATATCCTAAGACGTGGTTCTTTCAGCTGCACCAAATCTAAAGTTGATCAAGTTTTTGCCCCTCACTTCTTAAAATACATTCTTATAGACTTTTATGTAATGTGTCATTTTATTCATTGATTTTCATTGTTATTGGTTTTATTCTTTTTTTTTTGTTATTTTCATATTAATATTAGCATTTGTTTCTGGTTATTGTTAGAACCTAATTTTAATTCAATTACGACCACTAAAATCAAGAAGACTGTTATTTCCATCTGTGTCTACAGTTTGGCTGTATGGCTGTGTTCTGGACCTCCCTATCATCCCACATTTATCTTTCTCCACACATTCTCTGGGCCAAATAGCCCCTGGGTCCTCCAGTCATTTGCTTACTTTGCTCCACCACTGTCACCAGGACTGTCATCAGGAGGTGCAATCACTACAGCTTACCTTCATCACTGACTATACTGGATGTTTTGGATATCTAACGGTAACAAATTCTTCCACTTTGCAGGCTTAAACTTTAACTTGTGACCTCTCTAGGGTGTATCCAACCTCTCACCCGATGGCAGATGCAATAGGCTTGACTCCCATCATAATCCTAAACTGAAAAAAAAAATAGATGAATGAATGGATGCTCATGTTTTTGCAGTAGATTTTGGAGCTCGACTCTGCTGCTAAAACCTGAAGGCTGATCATGTCAGATCAGCTCTTTCCAGAGTTGCTTAAACATTTACCAGAAGCCACAATGTCAGGGGAAGAGGAGATTCAGTTTGGATTCGATTGGCTTGGGTTAATTACACCAAGATTCAAATGAATGCTTGTGTGAAAGGTCATCTCTCATAATCAAGCAGACTATCTATTCCAATCCTCTTTTTTCATATTCTGCCATCCTCTCTCCTCTCCTCTCATTTACCTTTCTCCCTTTTTCTCATCTTCATCAACTTTCTTTATAACCCTCTTCAAACCACCTGCATTGTATAATGTATTTTCCTCTTCTCTACCACTTTTCCTCTTAAACCCCTTGAATCCTGACCTTATGCCTTGTCATGTCTTCTTTCCATCCCTACTCCACTCACAAAGGCCCTCGAATTATCTCTTGTTCTTTCCTTGCTTCCTCTTCAACTTTCCTCATTTCCTCTGCCCTCCAGTACTCTCCCACCCGCTTCCAACCTGTTATTAGTCTTGTTCATACTCGTCTCTCCAGCTCCTCTCCTCACGAGTCTCTCCATCTCGTGATCCTCCCCTCGCCCTCGCTAACCTCACTTCTAATTTCGTGCATTACTTTTTGATGCCACGTTATAGATTATTCAGATAATTTTGCTTCCAAACTAGGCTGCAGCTCTTTCGCTCACTCCCCATGCCCCTTTCATTGTACATCCTGAAGAAATGATTAGCTTTGATGAACTATCTTGTACTATATGACAGCATATATTTGTTTTAGAGCTAGATAAAAGACACAGACACTTCAGCGAGCCTGTGTGTCTGCATTGAGTGTGTACATGGAGATTTATTTGATTTTAACCGAGGATCCGAGACTCTGAACCATAAAGAAATATCTGCAATAAATTTCCATTCACAAAGTGCTCTCCAGTCTTTTTAGTGATTAATTTCCATTCATTTCTGCATTAACTTAGGTGTGTGTGACAACTGCCAGTGGATCTGCTGCCAAATGTAGTCATTATTATGTAGCATTCAGATATTTTTTCTGTCATCAGTTAAAAAAAGTCTTAAGAAATAAGCAAGGCTAGTTTATTTACTGAATAGTAAAAAAAAATTAGGAGTTTGGTCAAGTTTAATGAAACCATTTAAAAAAAATCCAGATTTGGGCAAAAGGTAGAGGAAAAAGCACTCTCTACCCCTGATTTCTGTTCTGATGAAAATATACATTAACTTAAGAGTATGCATGCCTGCATTGGTTTAACTTCCATCCCTGCTGCACTGATGTAGAGGTCTACTGTATGGAGTACCAATACATTCTATGGTGTGCCAATACATCATCATTTTAATGCTTGGTTTTGCTTCAAATGGTCACATGTGAGATCAAACCAAGTATCTACTTTTAGAGAAAAAAAAATGAAGCCACGCAGAGGTGCTTAAAGGTGCAGTTCATCTAATGGCCACTTGAGACTGGCTCCAAAAACAAGTCAATATCCATGGACTCCCAATTTAAAATGCCAACCAGTGTTAGCATCTTTACAGCCTGGTAGACAAACTGGTTTTAGTATAGCTAATTTTCTCCCTCAGGACAGCTGTGCAGAATTTTTTAGGCTTAGAGTTTGATCAAAATGTGTGACAACACAAATAACTGAATTCTAGAACTTTTCTTGGCTAATTACCAAACTGTGTTTGTGGGTTGGTGCCTTCTGGTTAGCAAAACTTGGTATTGTTAAATGACAAATATGGTCATTTATGGTTAAAAAAAAAAACAGCACCAAACTTATCACTGAGCATTTTTGGGGATATTTTAAGTGTTCTCTGCTCTGGATTCACAGAAAGGAAAGTGATATTGACCCAACTCTCAGAAAGAAAACATTATTTGTTTAATATGTAGCTGAGGTGGTGGATCTGACTGGGAACTTTAATTACAGCTCAGCTGAAGTGAGATTCATTTCTGCTCTCATCTAACAAGCCCACAATGTCCAATTAACATGATGGTTTTTGAACTTCTCACCTCATCTACATAATGGAATATGGATAATGTATTAGGGCTTACAGTATTTCAATCTACAGAGGGCAGTGCTGCTGCTGGCAGATATGAGTTAACCTGGCTCTCTCCATGTGTTCAGCATAATATCAGCATAATATCACAAGCCTTCCTAACGGTTCTCCAAGTGACAGGGCAGACCTCAGGATGATTAACAGCAGAGATAACAAGAAGGCTGTGAATTAAAGAGACTAAAAGGATGATGAAAGGTGCATTCTCAGAAGGAAGTTTTTATAACTGCATATTTAAAACATGAAAAATTTCTAAAATGTTACTAAAGGACTCAGCTCAGGAAATATTCGTTCACTACGATAAATAAATGTGTGTTCTATTTTATTCAATATGGAAAAATGAAATGAAATTTGAACGTCATTCTCAGTATCAGCTGTTGAGTGGTGTAGCTTGTCTTTGCATTTTCTAATGATAAAATCTGATGCATTGCATTGTTGCAGAATAGTATGCATGGCAGTGAATTTCTGAGGAGACCCTTTATTTACCACATTTACACACTCATAATCCACAGAATCTGAATAATCATGAAATATCACAAGTTTATTATCTCAAACTGCAGTTTATATTTGGTGGCATGGCTCTTTACTGGGACCGCCCCATCCTTCCGTGTTCATACATAAAAAACCAGAGGAGATGAAACCAGCAGCAGGACTCCAACACACAACAGTAAACACATAAATAACAACAGATATGATATCGATGAAGTCAGACACAGCACAGAAAGGAGGTAGAGGTGGGTTGCAAAGCAGCTTGCAGATGTGCAACAACTGTGGGCGGGATGAAGCAGCTCAAATTGTGTACTCTATGTGAGATCTGAGCCATCTGGATTGTAGAAAGATCAGCTGATCTTGTAGGATCTAAACTGAGATTGACTTGGTGGCCTGTCTCGAATGTATCTTGTTGACTCCTCTGTGAGAGGAAAACAAAAAAGCCAGTGATTTGACACCACAGTCGATTAAGTTTGGCTCTTTTTAATCAGCATCATTATCCTCATTGTTGTCAGTCCATTTGATGTATTTCAAGGGTCAGATATGAACTCATTCCAAGTCTAAGCCCTGTTCAAAGATCCGAAGTACCCCTGAAATGTTTTCAAAAATCTTGGCAAAGGGAGGGGTGGGAGGAGGGCGATGGGGGAAGTGGACACATAAAAACAACACACTTTTCCAGAACTCTGTTGTTTTTCCTCCTGTCACACCACCGCACCTTTCCACTGCACCAAGTGTTTGCTGATTCATGTTGTGACTTCTCTAAATTTGATTTCTTCTCCTGGCAGCTTTGTTTTTCAGACATCATAGTCAGCTCACAAAACTTTAATGCCAGCCTGCTGTTGCAGTTCCCTTTCACCATCAATTTGTTCCCACTTTAGAGGAGCAAAGTTGTACACGTCCTTGTTTTTAGAGGTTCAACGAAGCAACAGAAAAGGTGAAAACCCACATCAGCCGAGGGGGGAAAATATTCCCTCTGAGCCCGGTGTTATTGGCCGGAGCAAGACTCCGTGTGATTTAGTACAAAATAATGCTGTTGTTGATAATGTCAAGGGCAGACTGATTGTCTGCTTGTAACATTTGATAGTCCATACACACACACATACACACACACACACACACACACACACACAAGGGTATCCAGGCATGAACACAAACTGAAGCCAAGAGTGTGATCACTCTGACCCGGATGAAAATGGACAGTATGTGCGTGTGTATATGTGTATATAGGGAGAAGAGCAGGATAGGAAACTGGAGAGGGTACCGCATTGTTACCTTGGAAACATTCATTATGTGTGCACTGGACATTACGATGCTGTGTATGAGCACGAGAGAATCTTTTTTTTTTTTACTAATATGAATGCAAATATGCTGTATCCTAAATTACTGAGTCATAATCTAAATAGAAGAGCAATGGAACAAGGGCACAAATGAAGAGGGAAACAAATGGGGAAAATAGAGCCGAGGAAAAGCTGCCACAGGAGGTTGGAGTATTATGTAGGGATACTATGTTTTTTTAAAGGAGTAATACCAGTGTAATACCTCAATTTTGTGAAAAGAAATATTGATTATTCAATTTTGACTGCAGACACTGATGTGGAGCTCATGATTATCTCCTCTTCAGGTTTTTCTCAGGTGCAGGGCAGGGCAGTATGCTATTACACCTTCATTGGTACAGTTGGGTTGTATAAGGTACTTCCATTGTATCCTTCACAGAGAATATTTTATTATATTCGTATTTTTTGTACCAGCATTGAACTTGCGGTGGCAGTTACAGGTTACACCAGCAGCCTATTTATGTTTAGGGGTAAGTTTAGGATTAGGTATACTTGCACGCTTTTAAATGAAATTTTCAACCATTTGACATAACCCAACTGGAATAATTGGAACTTTAAGGATAAAATGGATGCAGAAGACTTGAAAGGGAACATCTTCTAGTTTCTGAAACTATGCTTCTTTAGCATGTGGCTAAAATGCAACCAAACTCTAACCCTACCTGTAAGTGGTTCACTGGGAACTGATGGATTTAAGAGGTAAACATAAAAGTACCTAAATGTACTTTTTTTTTTAAGAGATGCAAAATTTACTACTCATTAATCCATATTACAATTCAATCATACAACTGGAAATGGAACTGTTGCAAAACTCTTAATCTGCATTTGCAGCCATCAGGAACAGGAAGAACAAGCCCGAGACTGCACCCGCGGTACCAACCTCTTCCCCACAGTGCTGCTGATATATAAGATAAATGCAGACAGCAGTCACTGGACTACTCTGTTACAAAATAAAACTTCTCAAGAAACTTCCTGCATTTGAGTGTCAGCTCATCGGAAGGTCACCTATGGCTCTGAGCTGCGACCAGCTAAAGTGAGGAGCGAGTCTCTCCTCTTGACCGTCCAGATTATTTCACTTAAATAGATGCCCGAAGAGGTAATAAAACTATCCAGGGCTGCAAAAGGATAAAGAAAAGCTGAAAGACAGTGTGACTATCTGTTGGTCAACAATCTTAGATATTTGCTGATTACCAGTTGGACTCAGCCAACTGAGGCTAAAATCCTCAGGGGACTTAAACACTGAGATAAATGCTGCTTAATTATGATCCATATATTTTGTTAGTCACAGAATTTGTTGTGTCAGATTGGCCGTTCTTCACCACAGTTGTGCAGAGGGACTGTAGCTGAAAATGTACTTTCAAACCCTTTATTGTTGTATCATAAGCATTGTATTATCTTTTTGCTTCTATTTATTTTTTTAACCTAGTGATTAATGATTGGAAAGCTTACAGTGAAGCCATATTCCATTCATCACTGGAATTTCATTTGAAAAGTAACAACTTTTGCTAATTAATTTATTGTATTTTAAACTATTAAATGGTGCCAGTTCATTTTCAGCATTTGAAGACTGGCTGTTTTTTTTGGGAAATCATAAAAGTGTCCTGTGTAGTTGAGCTCAACCATAATTCATGTGGGATAATCTTTTATCCTGTCTGACCATCAGGTGAAGAACGTGTTTGGGAATTCTCCTCTAGTTTATAATCAGCTGCACTTTGCTGTGATTTCAGGCTTTAATCGTGAAGTCAGGATCACAAGAAGCACAAGCCTGCAGCACAAGGCATCGACAACGCTCGCACATCTGTTTGCTGTGGCTATTAAAACCTGCAGCGAGCTCACAAATCTGTCTGCATGCTGCTGAAATTTGCTTTGTGTTTGATCAATAGTTCTGTTCTTAATAAACTTTCGTAGTGTCGATACGCTTTGCTGACACGCTGCAGACGGGATGTTTGATCGCCTGCTTTTACTGTGAGTTGGTGTGTTTTATGATGGACTCATATCCGTCTCTGATGTTTAATTTAAAAGCCTCCGCAGCATTGCTCTCACACACACACACACACACACAAACTTTGATTGCTGATACATTACCAGAATTAGCTCTTGAAAATGCATCAAGCCAATAAATTTCTACTTGAGTAAACAGCCAATCACAGACACTGCAGGGTTCAATGTTGGGCAGCTTTGCTTCAGCATCAGTACTGTTTGTTTAGATGAAAGTGGTGATGGTTTAGGGATGTTTCCAGTCCCAATAAACTGGTTCATCAGATTCATAATTAGATGCAGTTCCAACAGTCAGCAGTGGTCACAGGTGGGACTCAACTTTGTCTTCTTGTCAGGAGAAACATGCAATGCCAAGACTAGCAGTCCTTAAAAAAAAAGTTCTGTGTGGAACTACAAAACTAAAAAAAAAAAACAGAAGGGAATGAGGTTCAGTGGTAAAGCTAATATATCACATCTACCACAACTTAGTCATTTCAGGGCTGGGTGCTCTTAGAAGAACTATGAATATCGAACATTAATTTGGCCTGAAACTCCCCATTCGCGCTCCAAATTGCAGCTTCCAGGACATAAAGGATCTGCTACTAATGGTGCCTGATAATGCAAGACACTCCTGCAGGACCAGAAGTATTACAGTGTGTATTCACAAAAGCCATGCACACACCAAATAAATCGTGAAGTCAAAATCACACATCTAGGCCGATTCTAGGCTACTTATGACACTTTTGGCTCGGTTGTTGCAGGATATTTGTGCGGTCAGATAAGGCCAGATGTGGCCCATTAGAAATATGGGTGACGTTTGGACAGAAACCTTTTGCTATATGGATATATTAAGATGTAGAATTTACGATCCCAACTTCAATGTAAAATACTGTGTTTTGTCGATAATTGTGGGTGTTGTATATAGCCGCAGTTGCGCCTAATGATGAGTTGTCATAGTATGAACTGATGTGCTTATTTATACTTTTAGTCTGCCCACTTTTTAAGGGAATGTCTGCATCTATTCATGACAAAAGATTCCAGTGGAAATTAGGCCTGTGCACATGTGCTCAATATGATGAATCTCATAAAGCAGGGCTAATGGTACGTGAGGCTTTTAGAGCTCATACGTAAAGAGCAAATGCACATGTCTACCTGTTGCTGTTTTTATTGCAAGTGAAGGACAAACATCACATCAATCTTATTGTTTTGGTCCTTCAGTGCAAATAAATGCATCTGAAAAACAGGTTAAAGACACACACACACACACACAGAGAAAGAGAGAGAGAGAGAGGTCTGTCCAACATCATTTATGTTTATTTATGAGTACAAATGTTGCTGTGAAAACTCTCACATGGCTGCAGGCCACTGTTATTAATGAGATGCTGACTTCAATTAAATACCACTGAGAATACACACACAAACAAAAACGTGTACACAAGTCTAGGATTCATCTTCAAGCGCATACCCTGATTTATGATAACACATTCACACACGCTGCTGCTGACAGGCTGGCTGGTGAGGACTATTCTGGGAAGTCGGCCTGATGTTGGTTCTGCGATCTGACGATGAATTAAAGATGACGAGATCTCGACCTGAAACAAGCGTGCGCGTCTCATTTCTTATTAACGTGCTTTCGCTCAGTGCTTCACATGCTCACCATCATTAGCCCCACACTGTGTCCACAGTATCTCCTGGACCGGAAACCTCTGCTTTCACACTGGATACGTGAGCGCAGTTTTACAGTCGGTGTAACTCAGTGTAAAAAGCCAAACGTGAAAAGTGACCGCAATAAACATCTTTTTTTCACATTTTAATAACTGAGCAGAAAGAAAGTAGAATGAATCACTGACACTGTTCATTTTTCTTAAGGATATGACATTAAGTGCGCTTATGATTTAATGAAAATATCAGAAAATAGCTTGTTACCAGCAGAGAAGGAAATTAACTACACAGAAAGAGGAAAATCTTTAGGTTGACTAATTGATAAAAGTGAGTAGCTATTGTAATTATGGTCCTCCTGTACAGGAAGACATTACACGCCTCTGATAATATGAGATACAGTTATGACTCTGCCCATTTAAATCGAAAACCATGATTTGCTTTGCTGGCTTAGATTGCTCCCTGGAGGTTCTGCTCTGGCTGCTTGCATGTGGACCTTAAACTCGTGCAATGAACAAACGGCAGCTTTTGGGTCAAACTGACCCGACTTTCATGGTAATTACATTGGATCTTCAGCGCTGATGAGAGCCGGGTCTTCAGTAATGACCCAGAGATGTGCAAGTGGTCCAAATGGGACTTCCAGGGAGCGATCTAAAAATAGCAGTGGCACTAGAAAGATTGCATTGATGCCCAAGGAAAGGAGCTTATAAGAGAGATGCACCAAATTTTATATAAGGCACGGTTTTAGATTTCTCTAAGCAGACATTTGTCATCACACAGTGTAACTAGACAGGTGTGGTCCTAATCTTTAGTGAGTGATACACTGAGAGAAAGGGCACTTTGTCTTTGGGGTTCCGAAGCAGAAGCTGAGGATTTTATGCTCCTTTTCAGGAGTTTTCTTGTTAAGCTTGATTGAATGGTTTCAGTCTCTTTTGATGGCAGCTGCTTCTTTGCTCCACCACAGCTCAGCTTTTAAGCATTCGTCTGTAAACCTTTATGTGGCATCACAGATGCATACAGCAGTTGGTCTCGACACTTGCCTAATCCCACTAACAGCCCACTTGTGCACGAGGATTTGGGGGCAGCAGGGCTCTTTCCTTTTAGCTAAATGCCTATTGGCAGACTGGTGCGTCTGTTGGCAGGCTGAAGTGTCCTGGTAGCAGGAAGGAGCTCGGCAGCTGTCAGTCAAATCGATTGGAAATTATGCAGTCTGGGGACGGCGGCGGTCCTCCTGATCCCATTCATCCCTCCATCCCTCCATCACTCTTTCTTATTACCCTTAAATCCATATGTGGCACTCTGCTCTGCCTGTTTGACCTCTGTGGCCCAACCTTCAGTCTATGTTTAGTGTCTATTATGCCTGCAGTTTTAACCCATTACAACTGAACTTTTTATTCAGTGTCTACATTCACAAAAGTGACACGGCTCCTGGCTTTAACGCTTAAAGTGCCCATTATTGTGAAGTGATTAAAGAGGCAAAATTAGTTTAATAAAAGTCAAGCTATAAATGGCGCTTTAGCTCCTGTCATTATATCATTGTCACCGCACTAAGTGCATCGAATAAACACAATCATTATTACTATAAACTGGTAGAAAGTCAAAGTATTAAAGTCGGTAATTTAAGAAATTCTGAAGTTAAATTTATTGAGATGTAAAGCTTTGAAACTATAAATGTTGAAAATTACAAGTATATACATCACCTTAAGATTATCGTCATCACCCATCCTTCCTCTTCCTAACCTCTCTCCTACCTCCTCCTCCCCTTCTCTCCTCCTCTCTCATTGATCCCCGGGTTGATTTGCTGCCAATGTCTTTGAGAAGTCCCTTTGTAGCACGCAGCACCCTGCATTTATTTATGCCTTTTACTGTCAACTACCTCTGCGATCGCCAAGAAAGTGGAGGATGACCGAGACCGTAGAGATGAACGGAGAGGGACAAAAAGGAACTAAACGTTTAAAGATGAAAAGAAGTTCAACCTCTGGCTCTCATATTGGTTTATTTTCTTCTTCAGATACCACCACTTTGGCTCTGGCAACATAAGCTGGCTAAAACTCTCAGACCTCTCACTTTGTTCTCTGTGTGTGAATTTGTGTGTCAGTTTCTTCGGTAAACAGGTTAAAATCTCGAGTGTTTTGCTTCAGCTTTAAAAACATCTTTACGGTAACTTTAACTGCGTTCCTGGAAAACGATGGTGGCGTATCCAGAAGTCAAGACATTCCTCTAACTTCTTGTCTACTCAAGTAGGCTCTTTAGCAGCTATTAGGGAACCTTGTTTCCCCTCAAAATAAAACTCCCTGTCTTTCTTTTGAAACCTGTCAGTTTCTTTCTTAGATGTTCTCTTATCATATTTTTGCTTTTTGTGAATAATGTGGTTCTGCTGGCTTCGTTGAGCAGTGACCTCCAGAATTAGTATTTCCAAGTATGGGGCCATGGTTCTCAGTTGGAAAAGGCCTGCAAAGGCATCATTGCCCCACAACGAGCATCCTTCCAAGGGTATCTGGGCTCAGCGTTAGACCTCCTGCTCTTTCACAAGCCAGGTGAGGTAGTTATGGTCTGTCCCAGGAAAGAAGAAGGACACACAGGAGAGATTACATCTCTCTGCTGGCTTGGGAATGCTTCCGTGTCCCACAAAAGAGCTGGAGGAGGTGTCTAGGAAAAGGAAGGACTAGAAATCTCTGAATGCACTGTCTGCTGTAACCTGGACCCGGATGAACCATGGATGGATGCTGTAAAACAAATTCAGTTACATCTATCACTACACATCACTATAGTTAAGATTTGGTTGGGAGCTATTGGCCAATTGATCTTTGATGATCACATCCTAAAACATTTTAAGCACTTTAGATTCAGTACTATTAGAAAGACATCTAACCAGACTCATAAAGCACTACTTTCAGCTACAAAAAGAACAAGGAGTCCTACAACAGATGGTCTGACCCCCACAGAGTCCCGATCCCAACATGGAGTCAGTCTGGAATCACATGGAGAGACAGAGGACGCAGAGACAGCCTGAATCCACAGGGGGACAACAAAAATGCAGGTAGTAGTTTTTGGAAAGTGTCACACCAAAGAAAGATTTCACCTTTTATTTCTGGACATTTAATAAACGCAAACTATTTTATTATTTTTGAAGCTCTTTCCTATGCATTTAGTACCTAAAGATTTAGCACTGCATTACATATCGCTGTATAAATCAACACACTTAAGTGTGTTAATTTAACAGAAGGTGATGTAATATTCAATTCAGTTTTATTTATAAAACACCAAATCGCAACAACAGTTGCATCAAGGTGCTTTATACTGTAAGGTAAAGACCCCACAATAATACAGAGAAAACCCCAACAATCAGATGACCCCCTATGAGCAAGCACTTGGCGACAGTGGGAAGGAAAAACTCCCTTTTAACAGGAAGAAACCTCCAGCAGGCCCAGGGAGGGGCAGCTATCTGCTGTGAGCGGTTGGGGGTGAGGGGAGGGAGACAGGACAAAAGACATGCTGTGGAGGAGTACCAGAGATCAATAATCACATGTCATCAATGTCATATGTCAAAGGTCACATGTGTATATGGTCACTGGTCTGTTGGTGTTACTTTGAACCTTTCTACGAGCCCTTTTGTCAGCCTCTAGGTGCATAAACTTTTCTTATCCTGACTTGAGGCACTGGATCAGAGTACTGCTCCATCTTGCACGATCGGCTGTGATCTCTTCCCAGGGCTTTCTCTCAGTTTCAAGAGCCTTCATGTGTCTCTTGCAAATGTCCTTCTACAGTACCTTAATTGTGGACGTCCAATACTTCTCCTCCCACAGATCAGCTTAGCATAGAGGACATCCTTGGGTATGCACTCATCCCCCATCCAAGGGTTAGAGGTGGCTCAGCTTATATCCCTCTACATATCTAATTGGCAAAATTCATACAGGGGACATTATTTAAGTTGTGCCTGCCTATGCAAGCCACTTTGCTACCCAGCTCCCCCGAGCTCCCCCTTTGATACAGTATCTATCGTTTTGAATGTCATGCCAGTTGCCATGGATGCACAGGGGTCTTTTTGCTGCTCTTGCTCCCTTACGTAATCCATAAAAGCAAGTGGAAGTGAAGGGAAGTCCTGGAACATTGCCATATACCACCAAATATATATTACTGTAGATAGAAATGATCTTTAAACTACTTTAGACTTCTTTAGAATTTAGAATGACTGAAAGTACTTTCCTGCGGTTAGGAAATATCCATACATCCTGTCTCTTTCCTTTGTAGACTTTGTGCACAGCCTTACAGTTAAAAGTTACTTTTTAATGGCTCAGATTCAGAAAGCCAGTGTAATTGAATTCATTGTTCACTGACTTTTTGGTGACTTGGTGTGGGGGAAATTCAGCCACCACTTTTATGCCACTGTCGCTGCCGACTGCTTTGTCCTCCCTGACAAATCTGATTGAAGGCAAACATCGAGAAATAAAGTTTGAAGTAAAACTGCTTTAACACTTTGCATTATCAAACCCTGCCTGGACATATATAACAATGTGTTCCACTTCACATCATCAGCCTTTAAAGTTTTCCTCATAACCATAAACTTCAGCCGCTTCCCTCTGAGAGTTATCTTTATCTGTGAGCTTCCTCTACAAAGAAATTTTCCCAGTGCTCAGACAAAAAAAAAAAAAAAGACATTAGGAGAGAAACAGTGAGGCGAAAAAGTGATGTGTGTGTGTGTGTGTGTGTGTGTGTGTTTAAGGGGAAGTTGGACAGATTTTTACCCATAAGCACTTTGAAAGTTTCTTTCAAGAAGTGCTCACAAAACAGAGACGTTAGTCTTAGAGCTTCATTGGGCCTGCTGGAGGCTGAAAGAGGCTACGGACTGCTTCTTCTCTCCACAGATGAAGTTGATGTAGCCTCATGACATCCACCTGCCTGACCCTCTTGAGACACCTGGTGTCCTTCTGCTACATTTAAGGTCAGCGGTGTCAGTCGGGCTTGTGGGTGATTTTGTGGTAAAACACTAATTCACTGTGGCAGGATGCTGTGAGCCCTCTGCGCTGTCCCTCGCGGTCCGGTCAGCATTTCACGACCCCCGCGGCGGCGCTGACCTCTCGTTTATCAGTGATACCCTCCCTGCCGGGCGCGGAGTGTTTCCAGCTCAACTCAAATGAAGAATGTCAGAGGAGTTTAAACAGTTGAGCTCAGACTGTTTCCCCTGAGTGCTCTGCTGCACTGTGAAATACACCAAACTACAATAAAGCTCTGAGTCTTTTTCCTCCTTGGTTTTCTTGCAGCCGAGAGGCCCCACAGTTTGTGAGTCCATTTTCTGTTCCATTCTGTCCTCTCAGATGTGATGAAGCAGAAATGATTTCATTTCAGTACATGCAGTGAATCCTTAAAAGAAAAAAAATGTTCAGGCTAAGTAGTACACCTGAATTCTTCAAGAGCATCGCTCCGCTTTTTATTAATTTACAATCCAATAAACCCAAAAGGATGTATTTTAAACTACATCGAGGACTATATGTCACAATCTCATTGATAACTTACACTTTCAGTTAGTTCTGTTTTGCGAGGTCATTCATCCCTAGCTAGAGCTGTCAGAGAAACGCTACGTCGAGGAAATGGAGTTTTAGAAAATTCTATACCTGTTTTTCTTTGTGTAACATTGCAGAGATGTCACTGGGCAGCAATGGCCCACACACAAACAGCGTTGGCTGGCATTTTGCAGTTCCTTTAAAATTGCATGTATTCTCTGTGTTGGAAGAAGCCAGTATGATATACACAGATCAGCCACAACAGAACTCAACCTGCCAAAAAAGCTGTGACCTGTCAGGATATGAACATGGGACCTCTTAGGTTGTCTTGTCATGTCTGGCACTGAGATGGTGGAAGTAGGTCCTCTGAATCCCCTGGGTTGTTATGTGGAGCAACTTCGGATGTGTTTTTTTTTTCCTTCAGAACATCCCACTGAGTTTGATAGGACTGGGATCTGGAGAGTTTGCAGTCGGAGCAACACTGTTGGCTTTTTGTCGTGTGTGGGTCAGTGCCAATATATTTACTGCTCGGTGACACCCTACAGTAGCGTATACCTCTTTCACCTAACGACAGCAAACAGCTTCCCACAACCACTTTCCAACCAGTCAGGGAATACACATTTTTACCCAGTGACTGGTGGTTCCCAGTCAGTCACCAGCCAGTCTCTAGACCCGTGTGACTGAGATCTACTGAGATTAGCAATGATACCAGTATCTCAAGCACACGACTCTGGCTGTGAGCACAGAAACCCTTACATTTACACGCAATCTAAAGAAAAGTGGCTTTAAAAGGGGAGGAGCTAAAGCAGTCTGGATGAATGGAGTCGCTGCACACCTGCAGCAAAGACACATTTCGTGTGTTAAGTCAAACTGGTTTGTTTCTACTGTGAACAGAGTGACATCACTCCCCCTCGTCAAATATCTAAAAACACAAACCAAAAAAAAAAGAAGTTTCCTCGACACACATTAAAATGCTGAGGTGTAAACATTACCTGCAGCACAGCTTGTCAAACCTGCTGACACGTTTTCTATGTGTCACTCCAGCGCAAACTAATGAAACTGTCAGAGTGAAATATGCACCACCGGAAATTGTTTCGCCCGTGCTCCGTGGGACGAGCGTGCATCACCTGCTTTCTCTGCGGAAACCTTTCACCTCATCCAGCGTGCCATGGGAAAATACTCGTCACCCCGTTTCACACCTGCTGCTGTGACAGAATCTTCCACTTAGCAGATTCCTGCCAGGTTCACTCATGAGCTCTGAGCTTCATCTTTGGAAATGGCAGATGGTGTGTTTCTTTGAATGCAACTTTGTATTCCTTTTCTGATTTCATATGAATAATTTCATATTTTAATGTGTAACTGTCACTTACGCATGCTTACCCTCTGAAAAGATTTCATCCAGAATGACAAAAGTTGTGTTTGCAACTATTTAACCACCTTAATTTCTTGAACATGCCCCAGCAGGACACGTATGGTTTTAAGCACCTTGTTGTAGTACAGCATGACTTTAAAAAAACACAGAAAATAACAACGTTGTGAGTTTGTTCTCGCACAGATCAGTTACTACTTTATGACTTTTGACTTGTTGAATGCACCTCCAGCTGATTTCTGCTGGAGTGTTTGACTCTGACTATGAAGCTCTTTGTGAAAGTCTTTTTTTTTTTTACCTACACTTATTTGGTAACACATTCAGTCCCTTTGTGCAGTGCCATGAATCTGCCATAATGACCAGCTCTTTATTTGAATGTAGCATCAATTGCCGTCTGCGCTCATAATGTGCACATGCTCCTCTCCAGAGAGCATCATTTTCCAAACACAAATTGTGTTTATTCTTGTGGGTCTTCCTCTAACAGAGTAAAAACTTTTAATTTCTCAAATTAGGCATTTTTTAAAATCTATTATACCTCTGTATTTCAATCCAGGTTCACTTACTCAGTTGCATGAATCTGCCTGAAGAACCATAAGTCTTTTAAATGCATGCTTAGCTGAGCTTTGATTACACAATGTGCACACACAGCACCCCTGAGAGCATCTTTGTTGAATGCAACTCTAATTGGTTTCCTTCCTGCTGATTTTTGTTGTTTAAACACACATGAGGTTCTTTTCTGTAGGTTCATATATTTGCACGTCCATAAATCTGCCTGAGCGACCAATATTCTTGTTGAATGCACCTTTTGTTGATCTCTGCTTGCTTTAACTTACATACCAAAACACTCACGACAACATCAGCTCTTTTGAGTTAATCCAACAGAGCTTGCTTTCTGTTTGGAACAGTGTAAAAGCTGAAGCTCTTCCCTTGTTGACCGCCGCCCGTGTGGAGGATGCGTTTTTTAAAGAGGTCCAACCTGTAACACGTCTAAAACGTCCCCTGTCATTGAACGCAGGCTGTGTGGAGGATGCGCGCTGACACGAGGCCCGGGCCGGGGCTCATCACAGAGGATTAGCTCTTATTAGAGCTGAGTGTGGACCATAATGCACCACAGGTGGCTGGCTGAGCGACCCGCCGGCGTTTGGCTCAGTGGCTGAAGTGGATGGAAGGCCAATTATCGCCACATTCACACCAGAGCCAACGCTCTGCCGTGGGCAGCCCCGCTGCTTTCTGCTCCGCTCGGAGGGTGAAACAAGGACAGAGTGATGCTTGACAGAGCTAAAGCTGCGCTCTTAGCTGCTCTGATTCCTCAAACAGCAACACAAGGGGATTGGGTCATTGTTAGCAGTGTTATAGGTTCAACAACGGAATGTTCAAAGTTTTTTTCGTTTTCTTTTCTCATTATCAGCCTGACTTGTGTTTTGATTTTAAAAATCTATGCTAAACACCGGCTCAGTCGCCAGAGACACAAGTGTGATTTATTCCTTTCATTTAACTGTATGTTTATTGTCATTTTTTTGTGTGTAATTGTGCAGGTTGAAGTCAATCGCTGATTCTTCTTGGTAATAGAAACATGCTATTTTATCCATTGGGATTTTAGATTTTCTTGAAGGGGACCTATTGCGCTCATTTCCAGCACCATTCTTAAAATCCATTAGCGTATCTTTGCATGATTTACACTCCAAAATGATCCTTCTTTATGTTTTACCGGGCCTTGTTAGTCCCTTTTACTTTTAACCCAGCTTTCTTTTGATTGGCTGACCTTCACAAACAAAAGGTTTGAATAGTCTTCTGTGATCACAGACAGTTCTCTGTGCCTGAGACGATGGATATCCAGATCATTTTAACCTGTTATTATCCAAAAGGTTGTTGGCATCCCATTTTAGGGTTAAGGTTGGAGGTATGTTAACATCTGCCCTTTATGGATTCTATTGGCTGCTTGGGATACACAAATGAAAAACAGAAACATAAGACCAAAATGCAGCAATGATACTATTTTAACTGTTTACTTTTACACAAAATATGATTAAATCCTCAATGCATCAATTTTAAATGTTTAAGAAAAAACATTCAAAGTTCTGTGTTGGAGATACTAAAAAAACCCCACAATGAAACAATTTAAGTACGAAATTGTGATATCCAGCATGTAACCATCTAATTTGCTATTTAACACCTTAATTCAGAATGCAAGTGTCTCCCGTCAACAAGATTAAATCTCTAATCTCTTTAATCTTATTTTATTTTGTGCCATTTACCAAGTACAGAGAGCTACAAGAAGTCTTACAGCCATTTTTGTCCCCAGCAGCCTTAGATAAGGTACGTTCTAGTCCCCTGGTGGTGGTGCACATTGAAGGAAAACACATCTTCCTATAGTCAGCGCTGCCCTCTTCGTCCTCCCCTCGGTAGGAGCACAGTGGCATTAAGCTCCATAATGAAACTCTGATTGTTTGTCACAGTCGGCTCGCCGAGGTTTGATCTGCCCTGATAGGAAATAACACGAGAACAACTCGAGAGCCGCTTCCCAAAAATTGCAAATTTGCTTTGAGCGAGAGGACAGCTGAAATATTATCATATTTGTCCACCGCTATTTGTTTGTTTGGCTTCCTACAGAAGAAAGAGTTAGAAAAAGGAACAGGGAGAAGTAAAGCGGGCAGGCAGACGTAACAGTGCAGATGTTTTCCACCAGATGTTGAAGATGGCTGCAGGGATTTTTGCTCCTATTCAGACAGAAGATTCAAAGCGCTGCTGAGGTCAAACACTGGAGCCAGGAGATTACGTGCGGCTCACAGTCGGTGTTTGACTTCATCCCAAAGGTGCTGCATGGGAAATGAGTTTAGACCAGTTCAAGTTCTGTGACAGCAAACCGAGTTTGAACTTCTGCATAAAATATCTGTGCATGCTCGGGAATTTAAATATATTTAGCCACATTAAACAGGTACACTCACTGCGCAGATACACACAGATGCAAACTTGTGTCTTGCTCAAACTAGAGAAGGGTGAGTCTTGAGGGTGATGATGTTGAATCTGTGATTCTGTGTCTTTATTTCAGGAATCATCTCAGTGCATTAATGCATCCTTTCAGTGTAATATGATATGGAATAAGCTTTGATTTCTCAGTTTAAAGTGTTCTACGTTTAAATTGCTAAATTACTGTTAAATTGCTGGTGTATTATTATCTGAATACATGCAGGGTGTGGTCATTATGATTACACGTAGAGATGCATCGATTGCAATTTTCTTGGCTGATTCCAATTTTTTTTTTCCAAGTGCGACCTGCTGATGCCAATTTTTGGCTGATTCGTATTTTCTTTCTGAGTACCACTGACAGCCTATACAAACAAAAATCAATGCAAATTTTAATTTTCATAATAAAATAAATTATTGAACTTTACAATTTTAACTGCTTTGATCCTTTGCTTATACCGAGGCTGCTGGCTTGCGTCTGGACCTGAGCTCTGGCTAGCTTTAGCTTAAGCCATTTCCCTTTGTTAGCTCCTTTAGACTGGACATGTTCAGCTGGGTGAAAGTGATCAAACTTTCTTTTTATGTTTTCTGTTGTTATGAACATTGCCGGTCCTCCTACGGTTTACTTTATGTGTTCCTCAGTGAAGAACTTGCTGTTTATCACTGTAAGTGTACAAATGACTATTTGCCCGTGCAGCTGTGTGTGTATTGCAAACGTATGTAATGGACCAGCTTGGACATACAGTATGTGACACTGACCAGCTGGTCACCACACCTGACCGAGCACACTAAAAATCAGTCCGCTGCAGTGCCTGGCTCATTGATGCAGCTCAAGTTATGCAGCATGCATGACGGGAGGAACGATTTTCCAAATATGGATCTCCAGTCATACCTGCTTTTTGACTAATATGTTTTTCAAAGGATAGGATGAATGTGCCCTTTTTGCATAACAACTTAATCATGAAGTAAAAATATTCCCTATAATTCTGACATAATTGCAGTTGTTTAGCTGAAGCTTTAACGAGGCATTAACCACCAAAGTACTACATGGCAAAACTAAAGTAATGCATTTACAGCCAAAAAGCTTCATTGCATTAGTAATGGAAAATAAAACACCCTGAAAGGCAAAACTAGAAAATGTACAAATTGTTGCCATCAGCACTACGTCACCCCCACTAACCATGGAAACTAACCTAAAACCCCCACAACGCTTACTTAAAGCAGAGGAAGAACTCTTTCTCTGATTTTCTTTAGGCTCGTGTAAAATCATTCAAGAGTGGAGTTAAAAACTAGCCATCTGCACAAAGTGCTGTATGAAAGACACACAAATCACCTACAGACATTTTGTGAGTCACCCCAACACTTCTGTTGCTTTCACAAGTGATTAGACAGCATGGACTCTAGTCTAAGGAGACCCCAGCTCAAACTTTACCCTCAACACTTACTTAACTTGCCAAAATACACTGACATGTCTTTTGCCTGAAGTTGCATGCTATTTATATGTAACTCATTAATAACGCATTAATAACTCATTAATATCACATAGCAAAAGCACGACATACAGATTTGGTAAAACAAAAGAGTCTCTGAGAGTCTTTGGTCTAAGCTATGGCACAGCAGAATGTGTGCTTCAGTAAAGAGAGTGTGGAGCAAAAAATTTGGGCAATGATATGTAGGCACATATTTAGGGAGATTTGGGGAGAATGGCTGCATTTATGGCTGGAGACAACACGATATACCTCACAGCCAGGATGTGGTTCTTATTGGCTTATTTTATCACCACTAGATACTGTTTTGTGTTTTTGATTAATAAATTGGCAGTTATCACCACTTGTGCAGCTTAGGGTCAAAGGTCATTGTTAACCTCTGACTTCACGTCAGTTATTAAGGTAATTTCACAGCTCAGCAAAAGAAAAATAATGATTAAAAATAAGAAAAAAGACTGAATCCAGTTGAATACGTAAAGACTCAGAGGGACTGGAGCTGTGAGTGCTGCGTGTTTACCAGACTGTGAGCTGCTTATGTCACACATGAATAATGGATGAACTTGTAATTATTAATCCTGCTTTCAGTGGGACTGCGGTGTGGCGGAGCAGAGGGACTGCTAAAGGCAGGACAGAACACAGAAAACAGCCCAACGGAGACCGAACCTGACAACTGGAGTGTGAGGAGCAAGTGCACAGTTTGTCTCTGAAAGAAATGATCCAAGTTTGAAACGCTGCATGAAGGAGAGCGCGTTAGGGGAATCAACTCCGATCTGCGAGTGCTGCTTTAACACGTACAGTAAGGCATGAAGGGCTTATCAGTTTTGAGAGTGAGTACAATTTCTGTCACAGTGTTTAATCTGTGAGGCCGTGATGGAGCTAATTAGAGGGTTTCACAACATTTAGGAGCTCATTTCCACTGTGATTTGTTTCTACTGTGGAAAAATGTGTTTGGAAACATGACATCACTGCACTGAGTCAGAGACTTAACTGCAATAAGCTACTTTAATTACTGACAACTAGAACCGCAAAGCCTTTATAGCCTTTTTAACTGACACTGTGAGCATTATTATATGTGCAGATAATAGCAAATGACAGCAGCAGCAAATATTTGTATTTCCTTTACTGTATCATTATTTTTAAACTTTAATCAAAGCGGGGTTTTTTTAAAACATCTGAGGAATGGTGAAGCCCTCATGTTACAGCAGGTCACCGCTCACAGACCATTAAATAAAATTTAAAAGGTTTGAATCAGAATTGGGTGCGTGTTTTGCGCGAGGTTGAGCGACACTGTGTGAGGATAAAACCTGCGACAGCCCGGCTGAGTCAGCATCCAGCCGGGTCACACCCGTCACACGGGCCTCCCAAACACATATTTCATCTCCTTCCCTTAGAATGAGTCAGATGCCCCGCCAAAATAAGTGTACAGTCAGCAGGAAAAAAACAAAACAAAACACTTCGGCGTTGCATTAACCCGAGAGAAAGGAGATTAAGTGCACAGTAAACGTGTGTTCTCATTAAGATCAGAGATGAATATCAGAAATATTTTTTAAAAAATGACTGCGGGGGCGAGACACATCTGATGAAACATCAGCTGATGATGAGAAGCCACTGAAAGGGCTTTTAAACATTACAGCAATAATTTTCAAGGTTGTCATATTAATAACTGTAATTGGAATAGCTTTTTAAAAATGCAGCAGCTTTATTTACCTTTACCTTTCCTGACAGGAAACTGATCTGCTTATAAGTAATATATATATATATATATATATATATATATATATATATATAGATATATCTCTAGAA